>JAULAV010002127.1:0-25000 GCA_030789695.1 Scilla litardierei | reverse complement strand
TTGTCTTCTTCTCGTTTGGTGAGATTTGAGATCTCTATTGAGTTTGTGAGAAGAGTTTGAACTCCACGTTTAGAGTTATCGGTGCTCTCTATAGTTGAAGAAGATTGAAGAAGTTGGTGTAATTCTCTCTGATCATATTATTGGAAACCGTCATCGGGAAGCTAGACGTAGGCCATTAGTGGGCTGAACCAGGGTAAACTCTGTGTCGCTTGATTTGTGCGTTCCTGCTTTTGTTACTCTTCGTTTACTTTTTTTGATTGGATATTGTGCTATTGTGGTGTATCTCTGAAAGATCGCGGCATATAGATTGTTGGGTAGCTATCTAACTTTTGAAGGGGCTGCTTCCGTTGTTCGTCTTCCGCTTTACAGGATTTTATCCCAACAGTTGAACCATTATATATCGCCGTGTTTGCACTACTAGCTTTGTCTCTCTTACTCTATACCTTTTACATTACAAAATTATTATTTTTGCACTTAATTACTATTATTATCTCGCGTTATTATTATTATTTATTTTGTACTTTTTTCTATAATTCTATTTTTGGTTGTTATTATTTTATTTGTTAGTGTTTATATTGTATTCTCTTTAACGAAAAATTGGGCATTTTGGCATGTAGTTAACATTTGCTCTTTAAAAACTATATTGACCCCCCTTTGGATTGCCATACTCTATTTAAAAGTGTATGTTAAGGATTTGGCGTTATTTCTATGCTTTCCTCTTCACTTTTTTATTATCTAGGTCTTGAACTTGTTGGCTATTTGCTCATGTCAGCTGACCCCTAACTCGATGGCAACACTATTAGGATTTGCTTGCATATGCATAAGGAACAAAGTCAAACCAACCATTTCCCTCTTTAAAATTTTATTTTATGTCAAGGTATACACTTTAGCTGCTTTGTTGTAGGTGCTAGCCTAAAGAAAGAAATGGCTCGTCCATAAACTTTCTTTATCTAACAACGAGTGGACAAAATCTTACATATATGTTCAACTGCTTGAGGAGGACAAATTTCCCATTCACTAGAGGAGACTCAACTCAAAGACAGAGTGTTGGGAATAGTTAAGGAATGAGGAATATGTCATATCATGTATGCTTAATGACCTTATGTTGTTAATGAGACTAAAATACGCATAGAAGTTTTTGGAGGATGCAGGTGTATTCCTACATATACAAATTGGTAAGTCTCTTAATTTTCAAAACACAAGAGGGGATACTCTAATTTCCACTTCCCTTTGTAGAGATGTTAGGACAACTACCTTAGTCTAACTTAGGAAAGGGAAACATGTTGAAGGAGCTTGTATCGAACTTAAGGAAAAACATTATTTCAATTGTTATCGAGAAGGATTTCCTTGTGCTGGCTTAGGGAGGAGTCTTGAAGGAAAATATAAAGTCAAAGCCAAATAAGCTTATAGCAAAATTGCCTTGATCAAACTCGGCCCCTGACATGGATGAAGTTGCTTCTTTGTTCCCATCCTTGAAACCAAAAAGTATGTTGAAGTTATCACCTTATGAGGCACAAGTACATTGAGCACTGTATGGTGAACCAAAGCATGACTTTGATGATCATAGACTCATCAATACTGATTGGATACTTGGGTTGAAGTACTACTCCTTATGAACTTTCATGTTATCGAGCTTGAAATTTAATTTCCCCATTATCAGCTCAAGATTAGGTTTAATGGAATTGGTGTTCTACTTCTTCAAGGATTATGAGGGGATGTTAAAGTTTGAAAGGGTGTTAAATCTCATCTACTATGGTTTGGCATGTAGTTCGGGTATGGCCACCCTTCTCCTAATTTTGAGCTCTTTCATTTCCAGCTCCTTTCGTCCAAGCCTTCACTCGATCTATATTTTTTGTATAGATGGTCGTCTTCTCCATCAAGCTAAGGCACCACATAGGTACATAGCACCTCTAAGATCAATATTATCACTCTTTGGAGGAAGGTAGAGGAAAGAGCTCGAGCTACAAAAGAAGCTTAGGCAAAGCTTATGGTTGGAGCGGAAAAGGCTTCCTTACTCAACAAGCGGATATGCTGATGAAAGAGCTTGGTCAGTTGAATTAAAGCAAGCTCTCTTCACAAAGAAGGTGCACTGAGAGAAAGAAAGATCTATCCCGTGAGAGGAGATATAGAGCTTAAAAAGATATAATCCAAATCAAATAGCCATCAAGGTGGTTAAGGTGTTTAGGGTAAAGGTTCATGGACATGTGTAGTTCTAGGCTTCTACATTATGTCTACTAGCTAGATGAAACATTTCCAAATGTTGGCATCGATTTCTTTAAGATCAACATGCTCATGGACGAAGAAAAGGAGGGAGAAGAAGATCCAACTGGGGATGGAGGAGACATGACTAGAGTAGATGACATTGAGGCTTATAATAGCTAGTTGACTTTTATTTGTCATTTTTAAAATATTAGCTTTGGTGGTATTTGTTTTGTAGTAAACTCTCTTAAAGATGATCACTGAAATTAGTTTTTGGTTATGCTTGTAGCTTTTTACAATGATTTGGTTATACTTGCAGCTCTTTTAAAATGTTGTATACTACTCTTTTGTTATCATATGTTCTCTTGCTTCATATTCTAGCTTGGTCCTAAGGAAGCTCTTAATGCCGAGTTAGCCAAAAAAGGTGAGAGTCCCCATCCTGGTTGTGTTTAACCTAAGGGTTAGATGGTAGGAGTGTTTATATTGGATCACCGGTGTTGGTTCTTGAGTTCAAGACCAATGTTGTTTTAATGATAATCACCATTATGTTGTGTGCTAATCATTTTATATGTTTTAGTCTCAGATTAATTTCATATTATATCTTGATGGAGATAAAGCATATACGTGATGGGAAGATGGATTTAATGGATTTGAAGTAAAAGCATTGCATGAAAATAGAAGTTCTTCAAGTGTATTTTATATTCTCTTCATGTATTTTGCTCTTTCTTTTATAGAATACTTGTGAGCCATCAATAGATGCTCATACACACACACACACACACACACACACACACACACACACACACACACACACACACACACACACACACACATGCGCGCGCGCGCGCGCACACACACACACAAAATCTTAGGGAACCATAGGATTTCCCTAGAACCCATCCATATAGGCTTCTTGGCCAAAACACCGTGTTTAGTGTTTTTGGATCAGGACCAGATGGATGGAAGAGCTTCTCCAGACGTCTGGTGTGTCTGTCATTTAGTTGGATATGCACAGTCTATGTAAGATGACTGAAGTTTATTTGTTAGATGTCTGAACATTATCCCAGACGACTAAGTGATGAACGCTAGATGTTTGGTTGCTGAGTGTTGGTCATTCTGTCTATCGATCTGTTTTAGTCTTGTAAATTCTACCAGTTTTTCTATGATTGGAATTTCTCATCTATTCTAGGCTCATTAGATTGCACACATCACTAGCTTTCTAACGTATCTTGAATCACCTTAATCAGAGTCTGTTTGTATTTGTTTTGACTATTTTTGTGATCTGTTGACACTCTGGATAGAATCTGTCAGACGCTTCATCAGACGTCTACCCCGTCTTCATCATACGTCTAACTAGTCTTTATCAGATGACGTCTAGCCCTTGTTCTTCAGACGTCTAATTGTGTCACAAGTATAGCCGTTGAGATTTTTGACTTGCCGTTTCTAGCCGTTATTTTTTGGATTTAGTGGGCTGTTTTGAGAGGCTATTTAAGCCAGTTTGAGAGGCAGTTTTCATCACCACTCTAGACATATTAAGATCATTTGAGAGTGCCATTTTGAGGGGGTTTCATGAAGTAATTCTTTTCCCCTCATTCTCTCTTTCATCATACACTTGAGAAAATTGTTAGGGTTTAAATCCTAGATCAAGAGAATTTTTCCAAGTGCTCCAAGTTTCCATCTTACATTGGTGTTCCAATCTTGCATGCTTTCATCTTCACATTGATAAGATCTATTCAAGACATATGCAAGACCGTATTTCTTATTTCATTTCATGTTTCTTTGTGAAACTTGGTTATGAGAGCATATTGGAGGGTTTACTCTAATTGGAGGGTGTACTTCATTCTAGGAGGGTTTACTCCTTTGTACTCAAGTAGTAGGAGAAGTGCAACCGAAGCATCGAGTTATGGAGTCAGTTGTTTGAGCTTGGGTGGGGTGTTATGGAATCCACAGAGTGCGATTGCAACGTGGGACTAGAGTATGATCGTCTTAGAATAATGATCCGAACCAAGATACTCCTTGTGTTTGTATTTGCATTGGCATTTGTTGTTCAGCGTTCCGATCTCATGCCCGGGAGCGCGAATCACTGCAAGTGCACGGTGGTTGTAGTATATATAGATTATCGTTCTCTAGGGAGGCAGTGGTATAGTGTTCAGCTTTTCGAAAGGGTGAGAATGCGTGGTCGGGGGTTTTCACATGAAATTGGATTGATTGTTGGTTGAAATGAGGTCTACTGAATATAAAAATTCTAAGGCATTCGAGATTCCCCGCTTAGCCCTTCAGTCATGGATGTCAGGTCAAGGGGTCTTTTGTTGGACGATGGGTAAGGGTAGGAGTGTCACATCCGAGGATGAGAACGAGCATTTGACTTCCATAATCATGCTTGTCTAATGAATCCCTATGCAGAGCCGTGCTTTCACAATCAGCTTCGTACGAGAATTTGTGCATTAAGCTTGACACTTGGTCCCGCCTCACAAGCTGTATACACTCGTGTGATCTACAGACTGTGACACCACACTATGGTTGGTTCTAGAGGTCGGGCTACTTTCGTAGTCATCTACTAGCGGATTGAGGATTAGTGTTCGCACTAACTCTCGAGTCACTCACATGATCATGAGCCCTAGAAAAGGCCACTAAGCCCAAATCGGATCCGTAGGGATTTTCCCTAAGATATGGAGCCGCTTTCGTGATCCTCTGATCCTAAGTCTAATCCCCCAAAACCCTTGTTCAAACTACCATATGGATGCCCTCGATTCATTCAACTAATATTAACCTAACATCCAATCCCTAAGATCTTAGGGATCATCCCTAAGCCCTAGAAACACACTACTCTACCATGACAATAACTACACCGATAAGGGCAATAGAGATTATCATCACAAACTGAGCAAACATCACGAAATTAATATCAAAACGTAAAGGAAGGATTAAGGATGCAAAATATATAAAAATTAAAGAGCAAGAAAATTCACTAAGATTTAGTTTGAAGAACAAGAAAACAAGAGAACTCTCTCCCACACTTAGCTCAAGGGTTTATGGATTAAAAGAAATCTTAACCTAACTAAAAACTGAGTTTAGTTTATATACAACCCATTAAGTTTTGGGTTTTACAAAGAAGCCAACCCGAAACCCATTTAAAAGCCCTAAAACGTAGTCTGCCGACGTCGTGCTCGGTCGAGCGAAGTGGTCGCTCAATCGAGTATGACCCTTTGTCACTTCGCTTTGGGCACTTGGAGAAGGGGCCGCTTAGTCGAGCAGGAAAGCCACTCAACCGAGCGGCATCTTGGAGAATTGATGTCGCTCGGTTGGTGTTGATGTCACTCGGTCAAGCTAGTGGGGTCATTCGGTCGAGCGAGCTGGGTCACTCGGTCGAGCTTAAGTGCAAATTTTACAGACAGTTTGAAGGCAAATTTGGAGCTATCTACAGGGGATAGCTCGGTCGAGCGAGAGGGGTCACTCGATCGAGCGAGCTGGGTCGCTCGACCGAGCGACCCCTTGCCATTTTGCTCCCCTTCTACGGAGTCATAGCTCGGTCGAGCGCATCATGCGCTCGACCGAGCAATCTGGGAATATTTTCTTCTCCTTCTTCTCTCTTCTCTTTCTTCCTCTCCTTCTCTTCTCCACTTCTTTCTTTCGTCCCTTAGCTCCCTTAAGTCGTCGTGACGACGCGACGCGAGCTTCGGCATCCACCATTGTGTCCATAGTCCATATCGCTCCGAATCGCACCGAATTTCCTGAAAGTATACAAAACATCGCAAGAATCAAATATATCAAGAAAAATGTGACATAATACGAAAATATGAACTCGGACGATCAAAATGATATGGAAATACACGATAAAAATATGGAAAATATGGACACAACAAAATCCCCAAGCTTACCTCTTACTCGTCCTCGAGGAAGACAAATAAGAAGTTCACCGGAGAGTGAAAATAATAAAGCGCAAAAGAAGTCAGAGATACGAGAAATCGACTAAATTATCTCCTCATCTCATAAGCACGCGACAACACTTCAAATTAATAATTAAAAATGCACAACTCACGATAATATATCAAGTCTAGTATGGATTATATAGAATGGATTTTCAACGAAGCAAGCGAACTCAAAATCGAACATACGATATGAAATTAGAGGGAAATTCCTATCATTGCATGTAATTAATATACCAAATACATGATTCGAAGTCAAATCTCCACAACTCATTTTCTAACCAGCGTATAATGTCGTGATCAATCATTTCAAGCATGCAAGATAAATTTAATTGACTTTTCATAAGTGAAGATGGTAAATTCAATTAAATTTAGAAATCACCGCACTAAACTCTTTCGTGAATCCTAGAGATCATCGACCTTTCCATGTCCCTATTCTATATAGAAAATGGGGGTAAGGATGTGGGATTTTTCTTTTTACAATTGTTTTTTGCTATACAATTTTTTTATATACATATTTTTCTTTCTTTATATACATGTGATAACTCAATATATAAAAGGCGGCATATGCATCCTAGATCAGACAATCTTAGGGCATCGGGTTATGAAGAACCCCTCGGGCGTTTTATTTATGTAATATCTTTTTGATTTTATGATTTTCTCATTTTTGGGATTTTTGTAAACTTACGTAAACGCGATGGAATGCAAAGCACGATCGACGATCGTTATTGGCTATATACAAAAATAAAAAGAAAAAGATAGAATTTGGGACATGGCTATATACAAAAATAAAAAGAAAAAGATAGAATTTGGGACATGGCTTGGTGTCAGAATATCTAGTCAATGCTACTCAAGCATCGTGGGTTATCTGAACTCTATTGAATTACCATTTACTATGAAAATATATTGTTATCACACAATCATGCACTTTTTCATGCAATTTTTAATTAATCATGAAATTTCCAGTTTAACTGTTTCGAGAATACTCATTGTGGAGAAATGAAATCTATTCATGGAAAAGTATATTAAATTACATTCTAATCGAGGAGATATCTCTAATTCATGAAAGCACTGAGTTCAAAATTAAAATCCATTATATAATTGCAATGAAGCGCAATAGACTTGATAAAATTCTATGTGAGCGTGTAAAGCGATAAGTGGAGTGTGAGCAGCTTATAATGCAAGCATAAGAGAATCATCTTTAGTCTAATAAAAAGGAAAAATAAAAGAAATGAAAAACATGCATGCAAATACTCAAAAAGAGAAAAAAAAATCAAATGATGATGCTAAAAAGAGAAAAAGGGGGTGGAAAAAGAAAGAAATGAGAATAAAAAGTGAAAATAAAAAGAAATATAAAGAGATATGGCTCATCCCCCAAGCTAAATGCAGCAGTGTCCTCACTACTGAGAACACGCGCGTAGAGATGGAGAATGACGCTAAGGGTGTAATGGGGTGAAAAATAAAAATCCTAGAAAGCAAAATAAAGACGCAATGCATATGTACAGGGTATGTAGATGAGGATGAAGAGGAGGAGGATGATGGACATGATGATGAACACCACAAAATGTATCTCCCCCAAGCTGGACTAAGCTGGGCCCCGTGAGAACAGATGTGCACTAAAATAAAAAGGGGGAGACGCGGGAACAACGAGAATATAAAATCAGGTAGCACCGCCACAAGGTTGGGTGAGATAAAATGTAAATAGAGTTGGAGCGGGAGTACCGAATTGGTGCGACGATCTCCCCTAACCTAGAGAGGAGTTATGCAGGTGAGCAATCAGCGAGGGCGAGAGCTACTCTCCAGCCAATCGGCTCGTCGGCTGTGTAGGGCTTCAATCTTTGCCCATTGACCTTGAATGGTCCATTCTTGCCTGCCTCAAGCTCCACTGCTCTGCTTGGGAATATCTGAAGGACTCTAAACGGGCTGTACGACCGGGACTTCAACTTCCCTAGAAATATTCGCAGGCTAGAGTTATAAAGGAGCACCCGATCTCCTACGTCAAAACACTTTACCGTGATCAACTTGTCGTGATAGATCTTATTATTTTCCTTATATATCTTGGCATTTTCGTAGGCGTCTCTCCTGAGCTCCTCTAATTCATTGATATTGAAGAGGCGACGTAATCCTGCACTCTTGTAGTCGTAGTTAAGATTCTTGATAGCCCAAAAAGCTCTATGCTCTAGTTCCACTGGTAGGTGGCATGCCTTCCTGTAGACCAATCTATAAGGGGTGGTTCCAATGGGGGTTTTGAAGGCCGTGCGGTATGCCCATAGAACATCATTCAGCTTTTGGGACCAGTCCTTCCTTGATGAGCTCACTGTCTTCTTGAGAATAGTTTTTATCTCCCTGTTGGAGATCTCTACCTGTCCACTCGTCTGTGGGTAATAGGCGAGTCCGACCTTATGGTATACCACGTACTTTTTGAGCAATGCCTTAAACTTCCTTTCGATGAAGTGGCTGCCATCGTCACTTATGACTATCCTTGGCACTCTGAAGCGGGGGAAGATGGTATGTCTGAAAATTTTGCGACGACTCGAGCATCATTTGTCTGGGTCACCACAGCTTCCACCAATTTGGAAACGTAATCCACTTCCACTAGGATGTATTTGTTTCCACAGCTCGTGGGGAAAGGGCCCATAAAATCGATCCCCCAGCAGTCAAATAGATCGATCTCCAGAATGCCCTTGAGGGGCATCTCATCCATCCTTGTAATATTCCCGATTTTCTGGCACCTGTCGCATCGTTTAATATAGTCATGGGTGTCCTTGAAGAGTATCGGCCAGTAGAACCCGCATTGGAGGATCTTTGCTGTGGTCTTCGTCACTGCTGCGTGGCCCCGACATGGTTGATCATGGAAATGAGAGATACCGAAAGTAGTTTCTTCCTTGGGGATGCACCGTCTAATGATTCCATCTAGACATGATTTATAGGATGCTGATCATCCTAGAAATAATTTTTGGCATCGGTTAAAAACTTCCTTCACTGTAAGTGATCAATCCATGGGGAAAGATCACACTGACAAAAAAATTTACTATGTCGGCCTACCATGGTGTGTCAATGGAATCGATTGCAAGCAACTGCTCTCCAGCGAAGGAACCGTCTATGGGCAAACTGTCATCCTTGTCCCCACAAATGAACCGAGATAAATGGACATCTACCACATTCTCCATGCCCTTCTTATCCTTGATTTCAACGTCAAATTCTTGAAGGAGAAGGATCCACCGTATCAGTGGAGGTTTAGCCTCTTTCTTGCTCATCATGTGCTTTAAGGCGGCATGATTCATGTGAATTATAACTTTTGTTCCCATGAGGTATTGTCAGAATTTCTCAATGGAGTACACCACTGCCAGTAGCTCCTTCTCAGTGGTTGTGTAATTCCTCTGAGCTTCATCCAGTGTTGTGCTAATATAGTAGATGTCATGCATCTTTCCCTCTTTTCTCTGGCCTAATACAACCCTCACTGCCTGATCACTCGCATCACACATTAGCTCAAATGGCAAATTCCAATCCGGTGGCTGGATGATTGGAGCAGAAAGGAGAGGCTCTTTCAATCTGTTAAAAGCTTCAAAACACTCATCAGCAAAATTAAATGGTGTGTCTTTTACAAGTAATTCGGTGAGGGGGTGCGAAATTTTTGAAAAATCCTTGATAAAATGACGGTAAAATCCTGCATGCCCAAGAAAACCACGAATTCCCCTTAGATTGGTTGGCGAGGGAAGTTCTTTAATGACTTCGATTTTAGCTTTATCGACTTGTATCCCCTTAGATGAGATGACATGTCCAAGAACAACTCCCTCATTTACCATAAAATGTCATTTTTCTCAGTTAAGAGTGAGGTTGTTGTCACGGCATCGCCCTAGGACCTAGGCTAGGTTCGTTAGGCAAGAGTCAAACTCGATGCCATACACGAAAAAATCATCCATGAAGACCTCCATGATATCCTCGATGAAATCAGAGAAGATAGAGGTCATGCACCTTTGAAAGGTCGCGGGTGCATTACATAAATCGAAAGGCATCCTTCGGTAGGCGAAGGTGCCTTACGGGCATGTGAAAGTTGTTTTCTCTTGGTCTTCCCTATGCAATGGGATTTGAAAAAACCTCGAATATCTGTCTAGGTAGCAGAAATAATTGTGCTTGGTAAGGGGCTCAAGCATCTAGTCAATGAATGGGAGGAGAAAGTGGTCCTTTCAGGTGGCTTTGTTTAATTTTCTATAGTCTATGCACATCCGCCAACCCGTGACGATCCTAGTCGGTATCAACTCATTCTTTTTGTTTCTTATGACAGTCATGTCATCCTTCTTGGGCACAACTTGGACATGACTGACCCACTTGCTATCCGAGATAGGGTAGATGATATCTGCTTCGAGCAGTTTTAAAACTTCTTTCTTAACGACCTTTTTCATGTTAAGCGCCTTTGATGTTCTATGGAGGTCGTCTTGTTGTCCTCGAGTTGGATCCTATGTTCACATTACCCAGAGCTGATACCTTTTAAATCGGTGATACTATATCCTATCACGTCTCCATGCTCACTAAGAACCTTTAAAAGGTCCTCGAGTTGGGGTTCAGTAAGAGAAGCATTAACTATGATGGGGTATGTATGATTTTCACCCAAAAAAGCATATTTAAGGTTGTCAGGCAGGGGTTTGAGTTCTACCTCAGGGGGTGCTGTACCCTCTACAGTGCTTGCCTGTGACTGGAATGCCTCTTCCCCTGGTGCTAGTTCATCTGAAACGGAACCGTTCGAGGCCGTGTCATAGCATAAGCTTGAATTGGTCGATCAGTGTGCCTCATAAACGTGTCCCCAGGTTCTATTTTTAGGCCTTTGCAGTTCTCGAGATCTTCTAGGCCACGCTCGTCAGCAAGGGGAATTACATTGTCTGACCATGCACCACCTTGGAAATCGCTCTGAAGGCTGTCAGGTACAATGGCCAAATCGTCTCTTTGGAAGTCGCCAGTCTTTTGGGAACTTGTGTCCTCGGGATTTATTCGCCCCTCCGAGACAAGACGTGCAAATATCTCCTCGAATGGGACGTTGGCATGGAAGAAGTATGTGCCATAAGAATCACCTCGTATGCGGATCCATTCCAGACGTTGTTGGCATCAGCGTAGTATTCCGAGATGAATTCTGAAAGATGCGGTTTGAATGGATTTGTCGACGAAATGAATACTAGCCCGCTGCACATGGCATGATCCATAATGTTATTCAAAGCAGTTAGAAGGGATACCTCATCCGGTATGGCACATGAGTTGGCATGTGGAATATTCCTGACGCAGAGTGAGAGCGTGTCCCTTTCGATGCTAACGTACACATCTCCCTCGAGAGCACCCAATTGGATTTGTTCTACAATGAAGTTCAAGATTTCAAATTTGGCTTCGTGAATAGCCTTGATAACTAAAGAGCCAATAGATCTAACATGGTCCAACATCCTGTCTAGGGCACATTGGCGGTGCTCTCTTCCACATGGATCCTAGGCAAGAATGCTTTGCTGTGCTGACACATTGTAGCTACCTGAATGTATGATATTCGAAGCTGAGGAGGGATGTTAGCACAAGAAATGCATAATAACAGAAAAAATGAAAAATAAAAATGAATGATGGAAGGTAGAGTATGGATGGAACCAGCACTTTCAAACCCAAAAGCCAAAACGAACCGTTGCCTCACCGACAACGGTGCCAAAAACTTGTTCAGCGTCCCGTGCTCTTGCCTGGAAGCGCGAATCACCACAAGTGCACGGTGGTTATAGTATATAAAGATTGTCGTTCTCTAGAGAGGTGGTGGTTTAGTGTTCAGCTTTTCGGAAGGGTGAGAATGCGTGGTCGGGTGTTGTCATGTGAAATTGGATTTATTATTGGTTGAAATGAGGTCTACTGAATATAAAAAGTCTAAGGCATTCGGGATTCCCTGCTAGGCCCTTCGGTCATGGATGTCTGGTTAAGGGGTCTTTTGTTAGACGATGGGTGAGGGTAGGAGTGTCACATCTGAGGATGAGAACGAGCGTTTGACTTCTGTCGTCGTGTTCATCTAACACATCCATATGCAGAGCCATGCTTTTGTAATCAGCTTCGTACAGAAATGCTTGCATTAAGCTTGACACTTGGTCCCGCCTCGCAATCCGTATCCACTCGTGTGATCTATGGACTGCGATGCCACGCTATGGTTGGTTCTAGTGGTCGGGCTACTTTTGTAGTCATCTACTAGCAGATCGAGGATTAGTGGTCGCCCTAGCTGTCGAGTCATCTCGTGATCACGAGCCCTAGAAATGGCCACTAAGCCCAAATCAGATCCATGGGGATTCTCCCTAGGATATGAAGCCGCTTTCACGATCCTCCGATCCTAAGGCTAATCCCCAAAAACCCTTGTTCAAACTGCCATAGGGATACTCTAGATTCATCCAACTAAGATTAACCTAACATCCAATACTTAGAATCCTAGGATCATCCTTAAGCCCTATAGACACACTACTCTATCATGGCAATAGCTACAACGATAAGGGCAATAGAGATTATCATCAAATACTGATCCAAAATTATTATCAAAAACATAGTGGAAGGAATAAGGATGCAAAATATATAAAAATTAAAGGGCAAGAAACATTCACCAAGATTTAGATTGAAGAACAAGAACACAAGAGAACTCTCTCCCACACTTAGCTCAAGGATTTCTGGATTAAAAGAAATCTTAACCTAACTAAAAACTGAGTTTAGTTTATATACAACCCATTAAGTTTCGGATTTTACAAAGAAACCAACCCGAAACCCATTAAAAAGCCCTAAAACTTAGTCTACCGACGTCGCGCTCGGTCGAGCAAAGTGGTCGCTCGACCGAGCGTGGCCCTTTGTCGCTATGCTTTGGGCACTTAGAGAAGGGACCGCTCGGTCGAGCGGGGAAGGGCGGCTTCTTGGAGAATTAATGTCACTCGTTTGGTATTGATGTTGCTCGGTCGAGCTAGAGGGGTCACTCGATTGAGCGAGCTGGGTCGCTCGGCCGAGCTTAAGTGTAATTTTTACAGAGAGTTCGAAGGAAAATTTGGAACTCTCTGTAGGGGATAGCTCGGTCGAGCGAGAGGGGTCACTCGATCGAGCGTGCTGGGTCGCTCGACCGAGCGACCCCTTGCCATTTTGCTCCCCTTCTACGGAGTCATAGCTCGATCGAGTGCATCATGTGCTCGACCGAGCGATCTGGGAATCTTTTCTTCTTCTCCTTCTCTCTTCTCATTCTTCCTCTCCTTCTCTTGTCCACTTCTATCTTTCTTCCCTTAACTCCCTAGAGTCGCCGTGGCGAGGTGACGCAAGCTCCGTCATCCAACATTGTGTCCATAGTCCAGCATCTCTCTGAATCGCACCGAATTCCCTGAAAGTATACAAAACATCGCAAGAATCAAATATATTGAGAAAAGTGCAACATAATACGAAAATATGAACTTGATCGATCAAAATGATATGGAAATGCACAATAAAAATATGGAAAATACGGACACAACATTGGATTCTTTGTTGTCGTTGTTGTTGAGCATCTTGTTTTTTTTCCGCAGCGTTGTGAATTTAATTATTAATAAAATTTTAATTATATACTTGCTTGCCAATACACTATTCACCCATCCTTTTAGTGTATGTTATATAGCCACATGTCACAACAAGTGATATCAAAGCCTTGGTTTGGTGGCTTTTGCAAGCATGATGTATCTATCTTAATAACAGTACATTAATCCTTCCGTCTTCAAAGTTAAATACTACTCAAAATAGAGGAAGAGCATGTGCCATTGGCTTGATGAGCAAGATGAGTTAAAGACTATTACTTTGGATGCACAAACTCCGGATGCTTTAATCAAGTCCATCTCCTTAAAAATTGCAAAGAAGATAAAGAATTTCGAGACGACACATGGAATGTGGGAGTATCTTGAAGGGAACTTTGGAGAAGAGGAGATCAAGTCTTGCGATGATAAGAGCATCGATGGCAATGAGGTATCTCGTAAATATTTCTTTTAACACCGGTATAATGCTTTGTTTATTAAGTTTGACTCTCTCAAGGCGAAAAATAAGAAGCTTGAGAGAGATGCACACACACATCTTTATCATCCGAACCTTATATTGAGACACAAATCAACGCTTTGAATCAAGTAAAGATTGCGCCTGGTTCACGTATGTGCATATGGAGGAAAGAGAACGACTCTCTTAAAACTCAAATTGAGTATGTGAATGATTTTCACAAATCTTTGAAAGAGGTTACGTATGCTACACATCAAGTAGAACTTCATTCATTGCATACAGAGAGAGATGGACTTATTTCTAAAATTAGTGCAGTGAGAGATGAGCATGATTCTCTCAAATTCGAATTGGAGAATGTGCACTCGGATAGTGACTCCGTTATTCTTAAGAAGGATTTTCAAATAGACGGTTTTGAGAAATAAGACAATGGCTCTCAAATATCAATGCCTTGAGCTTAGCTCATGTCTATCCAAGAGGGACGACAACATTTCTTTACTATTGAAGAGGTGTGAGCTGTTGTCTACTCAAGTTGAAAGTTTCAACATGAGTAATGTCAAGGTTTCGGGATCATCGACTTTGAGCATGACCAAACCAAGCTCTTCTCCTCGAAGAACCCAAAACAATTTTGTGGAGGAGTCTTCTAAGGGGGTTATCATGGACTCATAATAGGCTTATATTTTACACTTTATTTCTACATTTTTGCATTCCATTTCGATTGATCATATTGTGATTTTCATGATTATACGACGATTTTATGATATATTTCGCTATTTCTTGGTTTCGTCTGATTTCGGGACATATGGAGTAATTGGAAGCGATTTGGAGCTATGAGCACATACACACGTCCTGGAGCGTCATTGATGATGATATCGGAGAGCTAACGGTGCTGGAGAATAAGTAGAAGAGGAAAGGAGGCGAAGGAATCGACGAGAAAGCAAAAAGAAGGAGTTTTGAGAAGACTTACAGGCCACTCGGTCGAGTGACGTAGCTTACTCGACCGAGTGAAGCGGCTTACTTGACCGAGTGAAGCGGTACGATGACTTAAGCCTGAATATGAGCTGAAATCTACTTGGCCGAGTGGGAATTTCCAGTAGACCGAGTGGATCAAAATTTTGTGAAGGAAATCTTCGACACTTCTCTGTTTTTAGAGGGTCTGCAGAAGACTCCACTCGACCGTGTAGAAAACTCCACTTGACCGAGTGAGAAGACTACTCGGTTGAGTGTTTTAAGGAGCCCAGAACGCTGATTTTCCTATTCCGAAGCGGATTCCTCACTCGGCCGAGTGAGATGTTCACTCGATCGAGTAGCGCCACCGATCCGGTCTTGAAACTAGGGTTTGCAGCAGTCTGGGGGTAGAATTGTCAGGATTTTTTAGTTATTTTGGGCATGTATAAATACCCAGATTTATCTCCAGCCCAAGGGGAGACTCCATAGTTTTATTTTCTAAGTTTTAATTTTAGTTTAGAGATTTCTTTTGACGCGAGATTGAAGGCTTAGATCTTGATTTAATTGTAAAAGCTTGTAATCGACATTGGTATCTCTAAAACTCTTGCAAGTTCATATTTTTATGATATATCTCTTCTTAGATCTGAGTTTTGCAATGAATTCTCTTGTCAATCTTATTTCTCTTGTGATTTTCATGATGATTTGTGAGTAATTCCTTTGCTCTAGGGCAAAGGGATGAACCCTATGGATCTAAGGTAAGATTTCTGATATTTGTTGGATTTCAATGTTGCTAAAATTGCTAAAGGTTAGATTGTGATTAGATTACTACGGATAGCTAGGGATTTCCATCGGATCTTGAGAGCCCGAGAGAGGATCTTGATCTATGGGAAGCCCTAGATATTCGATTTAGATCTATAATTGAGATTCATTAGATTTTGTGCGTGAGAGCGACTAAAACTAGCATCTTTATTATATTTCTATACTTATATTTGTTTGAACGACGGTGAAACGAATACGAACTATCACAATCTACATCCGAACTTAAGTTGCGTGAGAGCGAGCTTGAGTTGGGATTGGATATAATTGTCGATCTTAATGCTAGTATTTTGAACTAGGCTTGTGCGAGAGCGAGGCTCTAGTTTAGATTGCTATAGACTTGCATAGCGTGAGAGCATGTGTTGGTTCTCTATTTAGTTACGACAAATTCACCTTAAACTCAAGTTTAGTAGTATTGAGATTCACAATTCGCATTGATTACTTGAGATCTATAGTGGGGATTCCCGAGCCCTAGACATTTTTATATATTGAATTTATATCGATACTTGAATGATTGTGACATCAACAAAGTAAATTTTCCACCAATAGCTTAGTAAATCACATGGATTACCGTTATTAGTTCCTACCCGTGATCGATACCTGCTTACCACTTAACCGTGCACTTGCGGTAAAACTACATTGTTTTCGGAGTTGTATTCCGAGACGACCAAGTTTTTGGTGCCGTCACCGAGATAAAGCTCAATATTGGTTAAGGACGCAAGCATATGACACCTTCACTACTTGGGACGAGCTGGCAAGCGTATTCATCAACAAGTTCTATCCGTCGTCGAAGACAGTGAAGATAAGAAATTCCTTAATGTATTTTACGCAGGGACCCCAAGAATCTTTATATGAGGCACGTGAGCACTTCAAAGATCTACAACACCAATGCCCCCACCATAGCATCGATGATTGGGAGCTCGTGCATAGTTTTTATAATGGCTTTAGGGCGGATACAAAGTTAATCATCGACGCCACCGCCAATGGAGCTATACTGTCAAAGAGGCCAGAGAATTCTACGATGCTATTAGAGGAGATGTCCTCTAACAATCAGCAGTATGCTAATGTGAGGGGCCAAACATCATCATCCGTGAAGCCGACATGCATCTACGAAGCAAAGGTAGTGGCGGAGTTAGCGATGAAGTTTGACTCTCTATGTAGAGTGGTAGAGAGACTTGAGAAGAAGATATGAAAGCCTCATGTTGCACCTGACACATCTACATTTAATGATTGGTAAGGCCAAGTTATGTATGTTGGCGGCGAGGCCAGTGAGGAAGTTATGGAGCAAGTTCAGTATGTTCAAGGTGGAGCTAATAATGGATCTTGGGTGAATCCGGCTGGGAAGAGTCACCCCAAATTTTCATATGCTAACAACAGTGGAGCCTTAACCCCTCCTTAACAATCATAACAACAACAACAACAAGCTCGGCTGCCACCTTAACAGCAACTATACCAACAAAGGCCGCCGAACAACAATAATTCCAGCAGAGGCAACAACTGGGCCCTTATAGACCACCCAGATTCAATCAAGGATGGAGGCCCCAAAATCCACCGCCGGCACCACAGAGGTCAGAGCATGAGACTAGAGTTGAAGAATTTATGGCCGAGTAAAAGAAGATCAATCCCAAATTGACAGCAGGCTAAGATAATCTCAATACTATGGTGGCACAATTGGCGGAATAGATTACCTTGCTTAATAAGGCTCAACATCAATTGTCGGCTCAACCGGAGCCAAATCCTAGGAGCAACACCGACCACATCAATGCAGTGGTGCGGTTACTACTAGAGGCAGGAAGGACACCACTTTCGTTATGGTCCAAACTAGAAGATCAAGGGATGAAGCACTGGTTGAGAAAGAGGGAAGTAACGAAGAGAAGGAGCCCATGGCGACAACAAACAATGAAGAAAAATCTGAAATTGATGAGCCTCCGAAGGAGCAAACATATACGCCACCGGTACCATTTCCTCAACGGTTGGCAAAGGCCAAATTGGAGAAGTAGTTTGCCAAATTTTTGGAGTACTAGAGAGGTATTAGCTTGAACATCCCGTTCCTTGATGCAATTATTGAAATCTCAACATATGCGAAGTTTCTCAAAGATTTGATCACAGGAAGAAAAAGAACGGAGAAGATCATGCTTGCCGAACAAGGTACTTGGTTCATTAATGAAGAAAAGTTGCCAAAGAAGCTAAAGGATCCCGAAATTTTTAGGATTCCATGCACTCTTGGTGGAGTCCCCCTACAAAAAGCATTGGTAGATTTGGGTGCGAGCATGAGCCTCATGCCTCTTACCATTTTCAAGAAGCTCAATACGAGGACCGACCTCAAGGCTACTGAAATTAAGATTCAACTCGTCGATGGACGGATTACTAGGCCGGTGGCGATCGCTGAGAACGTGCCATTGCAAATACCGGGAGGACTATGCATACCATGTGACTTTGTCATCATGGACGTAAAAGAAGAGGGTGATACATCTCTTATACTTGGGCGCCCCTTCTTAGCTACAGCTGGAGTTATTGTTGACGTGAGGAAGGGAACGTTGTCACTCAATGTTGGTAATATTGAAGTCGAGTTCCTTCTCCCATGAGCCATGAAGAATAGATCCTCACTGGAGGAAGGCGACTATGTGGACCTCCTTGACGAGGTCATTGATGAAGCCATACCACATGCCATTTGAGCTTTGCACTCGGATAGTCTTGATGGAGTACTAATTTCTGAAAATGGCGCTCCAATTGGAGATACACCGGATCCTCTCACCGAGGAAGGGAGAACGATGCTGATGTCGTAAGGATTAGAGAGCTCTGCAAGCTCTTTACTGTGAAGAAAAGAATGAAAGTGTCACCGACGAACACATCTTCACTGCCAGGAAAGCCAAAGGAAGGCAAGAACAAAATCTTGGGAGAGTCATCCCACACTATCATTAGAGAGGAGGCACATTCAAAGGAGGCCAAAGAAGAACAAGTGCAATATCCGAACCCTCATGGCCTCCCTGAGAAGTTTGACATGCACATCTCCTATGCGCCAAGCATCACGCGCTAAACGAAGAAATCTTAAGGGGTCGAGTTCAAGACCTTAAAAGAGCGCTTATTAGGAGGCAACCCGACGTTCTATCTTAGTTCGTTTAGTTGAATTTTAGTTTTAGTTTTAGTTTTAAAATTTTAAGATTTAGAGAGTCAAGAGTCTAATAAAAATCTGACAACAGGCAACGTTTTTCATTGTAGGAAGAAGATATAAGGAAATAATTCAATGAAGGGTAGGCATGGCGATGGAGAGCACTCCAGGGATGCACCTAAATGTCAAAGAAAGGAATAAATTGAAGGGAGACGAAGAATCAGAAACTGGAGAAAAACAGATAGTTTGGAGCTCAAAAGAGCAGCACACTCGGCTGAGTGATATTTTCACTCAGCCGAGTGAAGATCTCACTCGACCGAGTGGGATACTATACAGGGAAGTCTAAAAAAATTCCCTCTCTAAAAATGATATGCCACTCGGCCGAGTGACTTTGTCACTCGACCGAGTGAATTCTAGGTCAAAAGCTCTAAATAATGCTATGTGAGGCATGTTTACTCGGCCGAGTAGATTAGTTCACTTGACCGAGTGACTATTTCTACTCGACCGAGTAGGAGACTGTAGCAGAATTTTCGAAAAATCCTATCTCTGTTTCTATTTTCCACTCGACCAAGTGGAACGTGTCCCTCGCTCGAGTGACTGAACCACTCGACCGAGTCACTCGACTCAGCCGAAGCACTTAAATTCAAATTTTTTATGATTAAGCCACTCAACCAAGTGACGATCGTCACTCGGCTGAGTGACTTAAGCGGGCCGCCCTATAAAAATTCCCAAATCCAACAGCTCGGCCCCAAATTTCCCCGATCAATCCCTTCATATTCCCTCCGACTCGACTGAACCGAGCTCCCACTCACTCGAGCCCTTCGTCCACTCACCCAAGGCCGCTGCCCCCATTCGTCGGCGGCACCCTCTCCGGTGACTTCCGGCGATCGAGCTCCGACGATCACCACTCCCTTGAGGCCTAATTTTGCCATTTCTTCTCATATCCTACTCGTAAGCCTAAATTCAACCCCATTCTTAAATCAACCCTTTTTTTCGCCTAATACTCTTGATTAACCCCAAAAATTTAAGAGATTCATTGCTAATTAGTTTTTTGTGCTTCAGGATAACTTGGGAGAGATCATACGCTGATTTGGAGCTTAGGAGAGGTGACTCTCGCTCATCTGCTCGCGTGGAGTCGCATCTTGCTTGGTACACTCGTTTCTTATTTTATTTTGAGCACCTTGTGACTGCTGCATGTCTCACGACATTTATTCATGCCTCCACACACCCCACGCCACCCTAGACCTAGCGCCATGCGTCCGCTCCCAAGCGGAAGAAGACCGATGACCCCAGCCCTTCTTCCTCTAGAGCAGAGTCCTCACCGCAAGCGATCCACCTCCTACGCTCCCAGCTTCCACTGCACCTATTCCACCTCCCACACTCCCAGCTACCACTGCACCTATTTTACCCCCACCAGTATAGTCTGGCCCAGTGATCGACACGCTTGGGATCACCTTCAAAGATGTCGTGCACCGTGTCAAATTTGAGGGGCTCTCCAAGCGTTAGAACATACCCACTAGGTTCGCGCATATCGACACACTTGAGCACCTAGGGGTACTAAGGGCCTGCTCCAGTTGTATGACAATGTGGGGTGGCGCACGTTTTGTTGGTGTCAGCGGACACCTTTGTCCGACCGATCGTCGAGGTCTTGAGTTCGATTCGTAGGACTCCCATGGGATGTTCTTTTAGGATTATGGATCGTGAGTGCAAGATTTCGTGTGACATGCTCCAAGCTTACTTTCCTTGGTCCCCAGTCCCAGTCCCTGACCGAGCTTACGGTCCCATACACCGCACCCTGTCTATCTTTACTTCTGATGCTTTTTGGGATACGATCTCTGGTTTAGATTGGTATAGACTTTCATAACGCGAGAGAGTGCATTGGTTCTCTATTTAGTTACGACAAATTCACCTTAAACTCAAGTCTAATAATATTGAGATTCACAATTCACATTGATTACTTGAGATCTATAGTGGGTATTCCTGAGCCTTGGACATTTTTACATATTGAATTTATATCGATACTTGAACGATTGTGACATCAACTCTTTTAAAGCAATTTTTCCATCAATAGCTTAGTAAATCATATAGATTACCGTTATTAGTTCCTCCCCGTGATCGATACTCGCTTACCACTTAACCGTGCACTTGCGGTACGACTACATTATTTTCGGAGTTGTATTTCGAGATGACCATGTCACATCCAAACCTTATTTTAGTAAGAAATCGACAAAGATTCTAACGCCAAATAGGAATCATGCATATTTGTATTCTGGTTATGCGGTGGTTAAGAAGCATGTTCAAAAACAAAACGTTATGAACACTTCTTCATTTGTGCATATGCATGATGTTTCTATACATAGGAATGATTTACTTTGTTTACATGCTAGAATTGATCCTGCTCATTCTTTGCATAATTCACATGTTCCTATGCTTGGTAGACAACTTTCACATGTGAATGATTTGAATGAACACTTGCATGTTTTACACACGGGGCACACTAATGCTTATGTTCCACCTCACAAGCGTGCACCCCTAGCTCCTATTCATACTCATACATGACCTCTCCTTAGGAAGCACAAAATTTTTTTTGGGGATTCCTAAGAATGTTTCTTGGCATGATAGGAACTCTTAAATTGATTCGTATGTTCGGAATGTAATATTTTCATGTGACTATATACGGAAACCAATCTCAACCTTTGTTTGGTTTCCCCCTTGCTAGCACTCACACATTTACTTCATTGCTTAGGTTTCATGCCTTGTATGCTTATTTTTTGTACCTCCAATTTTGCATGTTTTGTATGATTTTGGGGGAGTATGAAAATTTTGCTTGCTAGCATGTATATTTTCATTCGTATGCCAAATGTCATGTCATTTACATTATGTTTGTGCATATGAGTTGGTATTATCTCTAACACTTGGATTTTATCAATTTGGCACCTTTCTCATCTTTTAGATATGCCAAATGGGAAGAGAGATTGGGTTATATAAAAATATATACCATATGCCTTTTATGCATACTCTTTGTTGATATTGCTTTACATAACACCCATTAATATGTTTTGTGCTTTACTTGTTTATTTTGTGCACATATGCAAATAGATAGGGGAAGCTTGTTAGCACACATTGTATTTTCAATGTTTATTTTATATTTTTACATAATATTTTGTTGTCATCAAAAAGGGGAAAATGTTGGATCTTGGGTTCAAGACCAATGTTGTTTTGATGATGATTAACATTATGTTGTGTGATAATCATTTTATATGTTTTAGTCTCAGATTAATTACATGTTATATCTTGATGGAGACAAAGCATATAGGTGATGGGATGATGGATTCAAGGGTATAGAGCAAAAGCATTGCATGAATATAGAAGTTCTTCAAGTGTGTTTTTATTCTCTTCATGTATTTTGCTCTTTCTTTCATAGAATACTTGGAAGCCTTGAATAGATGCTCAACACACTCATTTACATCATTTAATATCTTAATGAACCATAGGATTTTTCCTAGAACCCATCCCTATAGGCTCCTTGGCCAAAACACTATGTTTTATGGTTTTGGACTTGGACCAGACGGCTGGAAGAGCTTCTCAAGACGCCTGGTTTGTCTGTCCTTCAGTTGGATATGCACATCCTATGTCAGATGACTGAAGTTTATTTTTCAGATGTCTAAACATTATCTCAAACGACTGAGTGATGAACTTCGGACATCTGGTTATCGAGTGTTGGTCATTCTATCTATCTGATCTGTTTTAGTCTTGTAACCAATTTTCTATGATTTGAATTTCTCATCCATTCCTAGCTCATTAGATTTCACACTTCACTAGATTTCCAACGCATCTTGAATCACCTCAATCGGAGTCCGTTTATGTCTGTTATGATTGTTTTTGTGATCTGTTGGCATTCTGGATATAGTCTGTCAGACATTTCATCAGACATCTAACCAGTCTTCATCAGACGTCTAACATGTGTGCTTCAGACATCTAACCCTTGTTCTTCAGATGTCTAATTGTGTCAAAAATCTAGCTGTTGGGATTTTTGACTAGCCGTTTCTAGTCGTAATTTTTGGCTTTTAGTCGGCTGTTTTGAGAGGCTATTTAAACCAGTTTGAGAGTTTTGGAAATATCTACACACATATAGAAATCATTTTAGAGATCCAAATAGCTTGGAAAAGAGTTCTCTTCTCTCATTCTTCTCCTTCACTTAAGCATTGATCTAGAGGTGTGAAACCCATGCTTAAGGAGAAGCTTCCAAGTGCATTCAAACTCATTATCAAGCGCTTGGTTTTCACACTTACATGCTTCCATCTTCACATAGGTAAGATCTATTCAAGGAATAGGTAAGTGTGTATTTCTTTTCATTTTTCTTTGTGAAACCTAGCTTTCAGGTTGTGAGAGCATATTGGAGGGTTTACTCCAATTGGAGGGTGTACTTTATTCTAGGAGGGTATACTTCTTTGTACTCTGTCACCCCCTGTTCTCCAAAATACCCAGAAATCCGAAACTTTCCAAGGCATTCATAGAGAAAGGAAAGAGACAAAGTCGCAGTAATATTTAGACCCAAGGTTTCGACCCCTTGACTTTAAATACTACCTAGCATAAATTGTGATATAATAAGAAATTTCCACAGGCCACTGTGAATGCTAGAATAGTACAGATGACAGATAACTGCATATGCTTCAACTTAGAAAAAAAAAATCCACAATCACATTATAGAGTCACAAAATATTTATATATATTAAGTTTGAAAAGTACAAAGTACATGCAGTAACAACACACGGTACAAGAGGGGATAACCTAAGTAAGATCCACAACCCATAAAACAGTGTCCACACACCAAATACAACCCACTCACCATTCTATCATTGAGTAGCTAGCTCCACGAAATCACACTCAATGGGCTCCACCTCTAGCTCGAAGCTCTGGATAGTCTAATGGATAGGGACATGCTCTGCAGTCTTAGACTCTAATCTTGGGAAAAAGGGGATGGACACATCGACGCGTGCCCAGTATGAACTAACAACCCTAGGTCG
The DNA here is from genome assembly GCA_030789695.1 of Scilla litardierei. NCBI lineage: Eukaryota > Viridiplantae > Streptophyta > Magnoliopsida > Asparagales > Asparagaceae > Scilla > Scilla litardierei. The sequence goes on along the minus strand of JAULAV010002127.1, from coordinate 992 downwards.
TCATACCATTCTTAAAATTGTCCTACCTAGTTAATGGTCATGCAACAAATGATAATAAATGGCAGTCTAACTTATTCCATAATTTAAACCAGGAATATAACAAGATGGTTCTGATCATAAAAGGAAACACAACAGAAATAGTGCACTTGAGGAAATTCAGACGGAAAAAATAAATGAACGACTACAGTTAATAAAGGGGTTATTAGAATAAATTTTCCACAATTATCTTCTTATGGTTACTATTTGGAAACTCGGGTAGAAGTAAAATGTAAGGCACTGGACCTCACCCAGGACAGATGAAAAAATGGTACCTCGCTAGTGGAATATGCGCACTAATCAATTTTAAAGGGGCCTCTCGTAACTCCCCCTTTTGAGAGTGAGAATACACCAATACCCAATCAATTACCTCATAGCGCATCACGAGTACACCATGGGCCTCTCCAACTCTGCCCAACTCCCCCTGCTGACTGCCGAGGGTGCACGTGAGAATCGATCAATCCAGTCCAGTCATTATGAATACATTTTACACGGATTTTCACTAAACCCCATTTTTGGAATCCTCACATACCTCGGGGGTAGATCGAGGCATCCAGCTTGTTATAATACTCATGATTTCTCACTCTTTCAAAAGTATTAAAATCCAGTATCTCAATATTTCTGCGGTCATATCTACCGCTAATCATTGCCTCATTTGCCACCATCACCATATTGTCGTAATCAAGTGACCATCATCACATCATTATTTCCCAGATAAAAGAACATCAAAATCTTTATTTTAAGTACAATTTTATTATTATAACGTCTTAAACCACATTTCTTGGGCCATAACAAGAGGCTTTACAACCTGGTATCATTCATGGCATGTGGTACTGACTCGTCTCGAAATACGCGAGCGCTACTCTCAAGTGTAGGAGATTGATCAAGTAGTAAACCTGGAGAGTTAGGTATCATACCCATGGGACAGATAACCTGCAAAAACAAAACATCAATCT
>JAULAV010002126.1:0-27208 GCA_030789695.1 Scilla litardierei | reverse complement strand
TTATAGCGGCCTACTAGACTATCTTCGCCATGATCCCAAGTCGAATCCTCATCCATATCCCAGGCTCGTCAAATTGTTCTATGCTAATTGAGTCCGGGGTGAGTATGTTGACACTCACTACATTGAGACCACTGTCTTGGGGACACCTATTATCCTCACGACAGAGATTTTAGGTCATTTGATTGGTGTCTCATCCTCTGGCCTGCTTCCTTCTAATATCTCCGTGGATAATATCCACGATCTTGACCAGACCATGCTTACTGAGATGTTCCATGTCATCCCTCCCGCCATGATTGGCGTTCCATCGAAATCTTTTAAGCCTAATGCATGGGTCCTAAATTTGATTCTGAAGTCGTGTCTTCTACCGAAGTACGGCTCTTCTAGCTTGCCCTCCTAGCCATTTCTCAAGCTCATCTACGCTCTTTTTATGGGGAGCGAGATTAATTGGGCCCGCATTATCCTTGACAAGATGGATTCCTTTGAGTGCATAAGGAAATCCACCAAGTCTGCCCATATTCCTTATCCTTGCCTATTGACTCTTGTTTTTCGTCACTTTGGCGACCCTCTCCTTCCAGATGATCAGTGTCCTTTGGGTCCTCCCCTGAACGTGACTGCCGTCAAGAAGTCTCTTGCGACCTTGCGTCACGTTCAGAGGACTACCCCTTCTGCTTCAGCTGCTCCTGCTCCTCCTTCACTCTCTGAGTTTTTTGCTTCCTTGAGCCGCCAGGAGGATCGTATTTCTCGTTGTGAGGAGATGCTTGCTCGCATCTGCGAGTATCTGGATATTGATGTTCCTCCGACGCTTTCTGATGAGGAAGTCATGGACATTGATGAGGATGAGGAGCGAGATGCTTCTCCAGCTCAGGCCCCCGAGGGTACTTCAGTTGGCACTTCTTCTGCTCGTGCTCCCAAGAGCACTCTTGCTTCCACCCTCCCTTCGGTGGACACTCCAGTCGACCCAGAGACTACCACCTCTTCTGCACAGTCTGCTGCTGCTGCTGATCCTCCCTCCGCCTCCTGAGCTTGTGTTGGAGGACTCTCCCATGTGCACTTGGATGATATATTTGTTGTGAGAGAGTGGGGTAGGATAGTTGGGTGGTTATGTATTTTTGATGTATTTTTGGATGTTTTGATGATACTTTTTGATGTATGTTCATTTTGATGTCTGTTGAGACATATGTTGTATGTTGTGCACCGATCTGATGATCGTGTATATTTGTGTTGGTGGATGTATACCTTTTGATGTACCATGTTATATATATACATCGTGTTGCCATTTACTTCAGTGTGCACTATATTTTTTTTTTCTGTCTCTGATGTTGATTTCGTCGCTCGACGATTATATTGATTAAATAGAATTCTTTCTATGAAAACATAGAATTGTTTTCCATGCACTAAATTCACAAAGAATGTTGATATTGTAGAGTATGTTCCATAACTCAATATGTCGATTTTCGACTATGGTCTCGTTGGCACGCTTTGATTTTCTTTGTGATTTTACTTTGGTGTCATTTGGACAGTGGTCGTATTCTTCGACTCTCGTGCTTTTTTATTTTAGCCATTATTGTTGTTGTTGATCGCCTCCCGCTCTTTTTGCTAATGCCAAAGGGGAGAGAATTAATAATGACGATGTGCTAAATGATAATTTAAAGCAATTTACCGTGAATCTAATTTGATATGTTAGATTTGTTGGAAGCAACGATCTAGGATCTTGGTTTGATGATGACAAACGTGTCGTTATATCTGACGTGTGTGCTTAGTGTGTTTCAGGCTTGGCGAAATAATATATTTTCACTTTTTGGCGGAATTACTATTCGTATAGCATATTGGGAGAAACAATATATTTTCACTTTTTGGCGGAATTACTATTCGTATAGCATATTGGGAGAGAGGGAGTGTGTATGCACAAAGAAGTTTGACTTGGTCAATAGAGGAGAGATGTGGCCAAATATATCAGAAAGATTGTCTATTATCCTCCTCCTATACAAACACCAACGTGATCAAATCAAATCTCCTATCTATGGTGCAAAAAGATAGAATCAACTCTTTTTTGAAATTCCAATCCCTATACTCTAGAGATCATCTTTTGCACAAAACCCTGGCCTCATCCAATATATAAATAGGGGCATCATCCGTAGGATTGAAAATGCGGCTTACAAAGATATTGGAAGGATGTGCGGCAGTAAAAAGAGAGGCTTCACAAATACATGCATCAAAAATTTATAAAGAAAACCCTAGCCACAAAGCAAATCATCTTCTCTATTGCCGCAACTTCAAGAACATTCAATTCCCCAATTGGTATGCAGTCAATAACAACAAAAGGGAAGTCCTGACTTTAAATTGCGAGCAACACAAAAATTAAAGTCAGTCTTGTTCTTCGTCAAGAACTCGTGAAAAGGAGGGTGCGCCACAAAGCTTCTTCCATTACGAAACTTCTCGTCGTTAATCTTTGAAGCCGTGCCAACGAAGCCGCCAACATCCACGTCAAGAAGATCTCCGAGCCATCACGCCAACATCGTCGCCTGTCGCTATCTCCTCGCCGTCGCTGTACCATCGGAGAAAGATGTCCACGCTCGCGCTGCCGTCGAAGGATTGCTGCCGTGAACTCGAGGCCATCGCCATGTCCATGCTGTCATCGAGTCGACGAAGCAGCTGTCGCCAAAGGGGTTGAGAAGAGTCGCTGCTCACCGGAGGGTGATACCGTCGAAGACAAACTCCACGCCGCAGTCAAAACCTCCGATCCTCGACGCTCTTGACGAAGTCGAAGTAGAGGGATCTTCCGTCCCCGCTGACGAGAGTCGGGGAAGTCGTCTCCGAAGCCTGTAAATGCCGTCGAGATCGCTGCTGCGCCAATTGGAGAAGAGCTCATCGCCTACACCTTCCAGTCGAGGAGACCGCCGTCGCTGAAGCTCTTCGCTCGCCGTCGGAGTCATCGCTGCAGTCAGAGAAGCCGCCGTCGCCGTACTTGAAGAAGCTGTCGGTCATTGTGCCACCACCAGAGAGCCACGACGCCTGGAGACATCGGACGACGTGAAGTGAGCCGCTGCATCCCCTAGGATAAGTCGGAGACGGTGAACTGCGAGCTCACATAAAGGAGACATGCCTGGGAACAAAGCGAGCGTAGCAATCGTGATTCACTGACGTGGACGAGCCCATGCAATGCGAGAATAAACCAAACGAGGGCTAATTCATGCTGACGTGGCGTTTGGGTTTAAAGGGAATTGCTGCGTGCACAGACTGCATTACTAAAGGAATTCCTTTGTGCACCGACTGCTTATTTTAAAGGGAATTGCTGAGCACACCGACTGCTTATTAAACGGGTTTGAACTGAAACTGCTTTACGCACAGACCAGTGCACAACTTGATATCCATGAGTCGGATTGAGACACCGCTAGCGTCAGACTGGAGCTGACGACGTGCTGATTGATAGAGACACCTACACGGACACAAACTGCGTATTTCTAAACCCTTAAACTCTTTTATTTGTGTCTTAGTGTAACGTTCTTTATGGGGAAACTTTACCTATTTTTCTGTGACTATTTTGGGACTTGTCTAGTTGGGACTAGACAAGTGGGATCCAGCTAGTTTGGGACTAGCTGGTAGAAAGCATTACTAGGATTGATAGTGAGAAAAAACACAGTGTGTGTGGGTACTGAGAGCCTGGTGAGTGTAGAGATGTAGAGGGTGCTCTGAGCGTGCTCTAACTTGTGGTTTTGTACCTATTGCGCTATTCAATACTAGTTCTGCTTTGGGGCTGGAGTAGGTCGTTGGGACGACCGAACCAGGGTAAATCTGCTGTGTACTCTGTGTCTGCTTTTTATTTACCCTGTTGCTGTTGTAACTGCGTGTGCTTATTCGTGGGTTGCACGAATTATTTTTATACGCCTATTCACCCCCCTCTAGGCTAGGATCCAGATCCAACAAGTGGTGTCATAGCAGGTTTTAGGATCTAGCCTAGGATTGACCATGAATAACCATATGGATAGTGCTTTTGCTGAGGGTCAGTCTGTTTCCCGTCCCCCTAGATTAATGGAGGTGATTATGCTTATTGGAAAAATCGAATGAAAATCTACCTTATTTTTGTTATAAAGCCTGGCAAATAATTGAAAAAGGATATAAACTGCCGGTTATTAAAGTTGAAAATGTTGAGATTGAAAAACCAAATGACAAATGGGATGATGATGATTGGAAATCTTATTCTTTAAATGCTAAAGCTATGAATGCTCTCATTTGTGCACTTGATAAATCTGAATATAATAGAATCTCACATTGTTTAACTGCGTAGGAGATATGGCATACGTTGGAGGTGACGCACGAGGAAACGTCACAGGTGAATGAGTCTAGACTGTCTCTATTGAGTGTAGAGTTCGAGGGATTTTGCATGCTACCATCAGAGAACATATCAGAGATGTATGCGAGGTTCACCGACATAGTCTACAAGTCTAGCTCACTTGGAAAGCCATACGATAGCCTCGATCAAGTGAGGAAGATCCTAAGAGCATTGCCAAGCTCTTTCAGACCAAAGGTCACCGCCATCCAGGAAGCAAAGGTATTGTCTCAATTGAAGGTGGAGGACCTTATTGGTAATTTGATGTCCCATTAGTTGGAACTGTAAAATGTTGAAGCAAGAGAGAAACCTGAGGAGACAGAGAAAGCCATAAAGCCCCTTGCTTTGAAAGCTAGCGAAGAAGATGAAGATGAAGATGACGACATAGCGCTAATGGTGAGAAATTTCAGAAAGTTCATCAAGACCAAGCATGGGAGAAATGAAATGGCACCCAGGTTTAATCGTTCTAACTTTAATAATTCTTCCAAGCAATTTAATGATCAGATATCTACTGATAGAATGCAATGTTTTAAGTGCAAGGGAAGAGGACATCTGATGAAGGATTGCCCAAATGAAACTGCTCAGCTCGCTAAAGGAAAAGGAAAAGCGAAGGTATTAACATGGGATATGGATAGCGAAGCTGAAAGTGAGGAGGAACATGAATCCCATTCTTGCATGGCTTTGATGGGGATCCAAGATGAGAAACCGTCAGGTAGCAAAGCTGAACTTCTTAAAATTTGTGAAGAAATACAAAATCAAATAGTAGATCATGAGTTCACTATTGAATGTCTCCAAAATCAGAATTATGACATGCAAGTTAGAGAGGATAAGGTGTTTAAAGAGAATGAAAAACTTAAAACTAAACTTAATGCATGTAAGTCTACTATTGAAGTCATGAAGAAGGAAAAAGAAAGCTTTGATGAAAATGCTCCTTGTATTTCTTGTTCCTCATTATTAAACCAATTTAGCATGCTTAAACCTGATTTGATTAAGCTCGAAACGGAAAAAGACTATGTGATTAGAGAGCTTAATGATAAATTCTGCATGTTGGATAATGACTTTAAAAGAAAAATGATTGAATTTGAAAAGAAGGAAGAGGAAAACAAGAGAGCTTTTATTAGTAAATGCATGATGCTTGTGGAAGAAAATAAATAATTAAAAACCAAAGTCTCTCATCTTGAAGTTGCCATTAAGAAATTCTCTATGGGAAAACAATCGTTGGACAATATTTTAGAGAATCAATTATATGGCAATAATAGAAGAGGACTTGGTTTTGGTCTGAAAAATGTTGAAAAGCAAAAATTCAAGAAATTCCACAATGTACACTCTATTGCAAAGAACAAATATGCAAATTGCTTTACTTGTGATAGTGTAGGCCACACTTCATATTATTGTAAATTTAGGAACACAAATATCAAGTTTAAACAAGTTTGGGTTCCTAAATCTTTAATGGCTAACACTCGTGGACCTTGTTGGATTCCAAGGTTACACTTAACACCTTTCATGTAGGTATGATGGAGATTTGGCGAGGAGCAAATTTTTCAATGTCTCATTCTTTTAGCTCCTTCGTCAAATAGCGACGAGAAGGTATACTTTTTATCCCTCTTTGCATTACATTGTATACCTTCATAGATTGTGTTGTGTGCTTGTTTTTATTTTGTTTTGTGTGCTGGCTTGCATGAATTTTAATGTTTCTATTTCTGAAAAAAAATTTGAAAAACCAAAAATTCAAAAAATTGAGCTTAAAAGAATACTCTTTATGATTTATCTTAAGTGGTATTGTATGAATGATCAAATATATCCATTGTAGAAGTTAATTCAGTATTGTTGTAGCTACATGAACATGTTGTTCTCTTTTTAGTAGCCATAACATGTCTCATAAATTTCAAATTTGACTTCTACACCTACATTTGCACTTTCACGATATTTGACGTTTTAGTGCTTTTGGAGATTTTTTTGAAGAATAATGGAAAGTGAATGTAGGAATGATTAATTTCTGAATTTTCTAAGGGATATGAAGTGTTTAGCCATGAATAAAAATTGAGCATAAAAGAATTTCAAATGAAAAACAAATGAAAATTGCTCCGTATGAAAAATGGATACACTTCATGGCTAATACACAACCCACGAGTATCCAACTTATGCTACATGGGTAATCATTAGCATTGGTGTATATAACTCGTCAAGCAATGACACTCCACATTTAAAAGTCCTTTTAGGCCATGTTTTGGGGTTCGGTAACTTGAACTCATCTTTGATGAGGTGGGAAAAATCAATCCTAGTGATATTCATGAAAATTGGAAAATGTGGATTGATTTGGTTGATTTTCTGAAATTGAATCTCCTCTTGTACTTTATTGTCTATATCACTACACTTACACAAAGGTGGAGAAGTCTTGTTATGAAATCATATGAGCTTGGATTGTCTATTTTGTGGAAAACTCATGCAAATTGTACGCTACATTTAATAATGGTTTATTTTTGCATGGAATATTTTTGTGACTTCATTAATACACTTTTGGTGATTACAAAGGGGGAGAAAGAGAAAGAAAGATTAAAGAAAGATTTGATGTCGGTATTATTTGTTGAAGGGGGAGATTGAAAAATAATGTTGAAAGGGAGCTTGAGAGAAGGGGGAGCATGCTTTTATATTTACTATTTGTTGTGCATGCTTTGTAATGCTTGAATGACTCATCCATACATCATATTGCATTACACCTTTCAACACACTTCACACACACATCTATTGCTCAAATCTTTTAGGGGTTTGTCATCACTAAAGGGGGAGATTGTTGGAAGCAACGATCTAGGATCTTGGTTTGATGATGACAAAAGTGTCGTTATATCTGACGTGTGTGCTTAGTGTGTTTCAAGCTTGGCGAAACAATATATTTTCACTTTTTGGCGGAATTACTATTCGTATAGCATATTGGGAGAAACAATATATTTTCACTTTTTGGTGGAATTACTATTCGTATAGCATATTGGGAGAGAGGGAGTGTGTGTGCATAAAGAAGTTTGACTTGGTCAATGGAGAGCAAAGTTGGACTTGGTCAATAGAGGAAGATGTGGCCAATTATATAAGAAAGATTGTCTATTATCCTCCTCCTATTCAAACACCAACGTGATCAAATCAAATCTCATATCTATGGTGCAAAAAGATAGAATCAACTCTTTTTTGAAATTCCAATCCCTATACTCTAGAGATCATCTTTTGCACAAAACCCTGGCCTCATCCAATATATAAATAGGGGCATCATCCCTAGGGTTGAAAATGCGGCTTACAAAGATATTGGAAGGGTGTGCGGCAGTAAAAAGAGAGGCTTCACAAATACATGCATCAAAAATTTATAAAGAAAACCCTAGCCACAAAGAAAATCATCTTCTCTATTGCCGCAACTTCAAGAACATTCAATTCTCCAATTGGTCTGCAGTCAATTATAACAAAAGGGAAGTCCTGACTTTAAATTGCGAGCAACACAAAAATTAAAGTCAGTCCTGTTCTTCGTCAAGAACTCGTGCAAAGGAGGGTGCACCACAAAGCTTCTTCCATTACAAAACTTCTCGTCGTTAATCTTTGAAGCCGTGCCAACGAAGCCGCCAACATCCACGTCAAGAAGATCTCCGAGCCATCGCACCAACATCGTCGCCTGTCGCTATCTCCTCGCCGTCCCTGTACGATCGAAGAACGACATCCACGCTCGCGCTGCCATCGAAGGATTACCATCGTGAACTCGAGGCCGTCGCCACGTCCCTGCTGTCATCGAGTCGACGAAGCAGCTGTCACCGGAGGGGCTGAGAAGAGTCGCTGCTCACCGGAGGGTGATACCATCGAAGACGAACTCCACACCGCAGTCGGGACCTCCGATCATCGACGCTCTTGACGAAGTCGAAGTAGAGGGATATTTCGTCCCCGTTGACGAGAGTCGGGGAAGTCGTCTTCGAAGCCTGCAAACGCCGTCGAGATCGCTGCTGCGCCCATTGGAGAAGAGCTCATCGCCTACACCTTCCAGTCGAGGAGACTGCCACCGCTGAAGCTCTTCGCTCGCCGTCGGAGTCATCGCTGCAGTCGGAGAAGCCGCCGTCGCCATACTCGAAGAAGCTGTCGGTCATTGTGCCACTGCCGGAGAGGCACGACGCCTGGAGACATCGGACGACGTGAAGTGAGCCGTTGCATCCCCTAGGATAAGTCGGAGACGGCGAACTGCGAGCTCACTTGAAGGAGACGTGCCTGGGAACAAAGCGAGCGTAGCAATCGTGATTCACTGACGTGGACGAGCCCATGCAATGCGAGAATAAACCAAACGAGGGCTAATTCATGCTGTCGTGGCGTTTGGGTTTAAAGGGAATTGCTGCGTGCACAGACTGCATTACTAAAGGAATTCCTTTGCGCACCGACTGCTTATTTTAAAGGGAATTGCTGAGCACACCGACTGCTTATTAAAAGGGTTTGAACTGAAACTGCTTTACGCACAGACCAGTGCATAACTTGATATCCAGGAGTCGGATTGAGACACCGCTTGCGTCAGACTGGAGCTGACGACGTGCTGATTGATAGAGACACCTACACGGACACAAACTGAGCATTTCTAAACCCTTAAACTCTTTTATTTGTGTCTTAGTGTAACGTTCTCTGTGGGGAAACTTTACCTATTTTTCTGTGACTATTTCGGGACTTGTCTAGTTGGGACTAGACAAGTGGGACCCAGCTAGTTTGGGACTAGCTGGTAGAAAGCATTACTAGGATTGATAGTGAGAGAAAACATAGTGTGTGGGGGTACTGAGAGCTTGGCGAGTGTAGAGACGTAGAGTGTGCTCTGATCGTGCTCTAACTTGTGGTTTTGTACCTATTGCGCTATTCAATACTAGTTCTGCTTTGGGGGCTGGAGTAGGTCGTTGGGACGACCGAACCAGGGTAAATCTGCTGTGTACTCTGTGTCTGCTTTTTATTTACCCAGTTGCTGCTGTAACTGTGTGTGCTTATTCGTGGGTTGCACGAATTATTTTTATAAGCCTATTCACCCCCCTCTAGGCTAAGATCCAGATCCAACAAGATTCAGGGGGAGTTAAGATATAAAAATGGATTACGATCCTATATTTCAATACTTGGATCATGTTTTATACTTTTCTCGTCTGCTTGATGCTTCTGTTTATTATTTAATTCGGAATTAACGTGTCATCAATGCAGGGGGAGTAAGTAAATTTCATTTGAATCATTATTATTGATTATTATTTATGTTGGTTTTTCATCACCAAAAAGGGGATGAATGTTGAGTATTGATTCCTCGGATTTGGTTTTGATGATGAACAAACATAAATATCGTGAACTAACTCTTTGTGAGCGCAGTTATGGAAATCATCGCCAAAATTCTACGTACATCAAAAGCGACATCTCAAGACTTCTCAAAGCGCGTGATCGTGTGCCTGAAGCTTCGTTGAAGCTCTAGGAGCATTATTGAAGTCAAGAGATTTGGATTGAAGCTTTGAAGACGGTTCGTCTAGTTTATTTTATAGTCTTCTAGCTTCTTTTCGTAGAATGTTAAGCCTTGAGTAGGTCTTACATTATAATCTTCATAACGCTCATATCTTAGAGCTAGCATTATCTTAGAAGCCCATAGAAACTTTCCCGAAGCTTCACGCTTCATTTCGCGGCGTCTAGTGCATCTTAGTTGGTTCAAGAGGTAACCGACTAGATTGGCATCTAGTCGGTTAAGAATCATTCTTGAACCGACTAGATCTCCTTGCTCAATTCAGCCTCTTCACTGTTGACCAATTAGTCGGTCCAAGAAGGTTCACCGACCGACTAGTTGTCAAACTAGTCGGTTTGGAATCCTTCTTAGACCGACTAGTTATACTTTCATTTCTCAGCCTGAGTTACTGTTGACTCGTTAGTCGGTCCAAGAACAAAACCATCGACCGAGTAGTTGTGAAACTAGTCGGTTGGAATTTGTTCTTAGGCCGACTAGTTCTCTTGTGTTCAGCCTATTGAATTTCAACTGCTTAGTCGGTCAAAGAACACTCACTGACCGACTAGTTGTCAAACTAGTCGGTTGGCAAGTATTCTTAGACCGACTAGTTCTATATCTCCTGAACTATCTTTCTTGGCTGTCAACCATTTAGTTGGTCCAAGAAGAATCACCGACCGACTAGTTGTAAAACTAATCGGTCAGTGATCCTTCTTAGACCGATTAGACTGCTTCAGAATGGAGCCGTTAGGGCATTAAATGCCACGAATTTTTGCTCTCTCTTCTCTCTATCCTATATATACTTGTAATGCTTCTTCCTAGCATTCAAGGCTGACATTTATTGTGATTTAGAGATTCAAAGAGAAGCATTCAACTCCATTTCTAAAGCTTCCTCATTCTCACAAAGAATCTCTCCAAACTCCTTGAGCCCTAATTTCCTCAAGAGAGATTCTCTTCATTGTGAGCCACTCAAGCCAAGAGCTTGATTCAAAGTCACCAACTCCATCCTAGCCTTCGATCGCTATTCATCTTGGTGAAGCAGGGGTTTGGAGACATTCTCTCCTTCAAAATCTTCCTTGCCCTAAAATCAGTAAGTTTACTCAAGGCATAGGATTTTGTTGGTAAGTATTTCATTGTTGAATTTACATTGATATTTCAGTTTTTCTCTCGGTTGTGAGAGAAGTTTGTGATCCCGGTTTGTGGGAGTCACAATTCGTTTTGTGTATGATTTGATCTTGTAGAGGTTTTCTACAAGAATTTCATAGTGCAAAACTTGGGTTAGAGGATTCTAACTCAAGTAGCCGGAGGGGATCCGTGTGTTTGGGACGTAGGATCTCCGGGAACAAGTCGGGAGACTTGGGTGGATCCGAACCCATTACATAGTTTGTTTGCATTACTCTATTCTTGTTTGTCAATTTTCATTCTGCATTGTTGGTTGAGTTTGCACAATAATTAGGAATAATTATCTTGATTATTTTAAAGTACTATTCACCCCCCTCTAGTACTTGTGCAGTAGCTATCAGGGTATTACATTTGGTATCAGAGCATTACACCAGGTGCATGTCTCTATCCTGCGCAATCCGGAGGTTCTCACGAGCTGTCCTTACCATTTCATCTAAACGGCCTCTAAAGCTTTTACATCTAGATCTTTTTTGGGCCAACTAGAGTTGCTTCATTAGGAAATGCTCGATATGGACTTGTCATCGTTGATGACTTTTCTAGATTTACTTGGGTATTTTCCTTAAGTAATAAAAATGATGCTTTTGAAAACTTCACAATATTTGTGAAGAAAGTACAAAATCTCATTGGAACCACCATTGTCACTATTCGTAGTGATCATGGAGGGGAATTTGAGAATGAGTCTTTCTCAAATTTTTGTGATGAAGTTGGTATTACTCACACCTTTTCTTTCCCTCGTGCACCCCCTCAAAATTGTGTTGTTGAGAGAAAGAATAGGACGCTAGTGGAATGTGCTCGCTCAATGCTTGATGATAGCTAACATGGCCATCAATTTTGGGCGGAAACGGTACATACCGCTTGCTATGTGTTTAATAGAATACTCTTGAGGCCCGGCACCAAACAAACTTGTTATGAATTGTTGTTTGGTAGATTGCCTCAAGTTAAACATTTTCGAGTTTTTGGTGCAAAATGTTTTATTAAAAAAACGTATGGTAGTTTGGGCAAATTTGATCCAAGATCTGATGAGGGGATATTTGTTGGATATTCCTCACGTAGCAAAGCCTTCCGGATATACAACAAAAGAACCTCAACGATCGAGGAGTCACTTCATGTTTCATTCAATGAAAATTTTGTCCCGTCTAGAATTATCAATGATGATGACTCCATGGAAGTTTTATGCGATTCTATTGGTAATTCTAATTCTATTGATTCTATTGATGCTAACCCTACTGATGATTCTTTTGAGAATGTTCCTAGTGATCAGGGCATTCCCAAACGGCTTCATACAGTTCGTGACCATCCCCATGAGCAAGTCATTGGAAACATACTTGATTGTGTCAAGAAGAGATCTCAAGTCAACTACTTCGCTCATTGTGCCTTTGCCTCTTCGGTAGAGCCAAAGAATATTAACGAAGCATGCGAAGACAGTTCTTGGATCCTAGCCATGGAGGAGGAACTCATTCAGTTTGAGAGGAATGAGGTTTGGGAGCTAGTTCCATTGCCTTCGAAGAACCACACCGTTATAGGAACGAAGTGGATCTTCAAGAATAAGACCGACGAGAACCAAAACGTCGTCCGGAACAAAGCTCGGTTAGTAGCTTAAGGCTACAGGCAAGAGGAAGGTATAGACTTCGAAGAATCCTTTGCTCCTGTAGCTAGATTAGAATCTATTAGGTTGTTGTTATCTTTTGCATGCCATAAAGAATTTAAACTCTTTCAAATGGATGTAAAAAGTGCGTTTTTAAACGGAGATGTCGTTGATGAAGTTTATGTTTCTCAACCTCCGGGTTTTATAAATGAAAAATTTCCAAATCACGTTTTCAAACTTAAGATAGCACTTTATGGTTTGAGACAAGCTCCTGAGCTTGGTATGACCGCCTAAAGAACTTTCTTTTGGATTTGGGTTTTAAAATGGGTGAAGTTGATTTTACACTATTTGTTAAGTATGCGAATCATGATATTATTTTAGTTCAAATTTATGTTGATGATATCATTTTCGGTGCTACTAACTTCACTCTTTACGAAGAGTTTTCTAATGTCATGAAGGACCAATTTGAGATGAGCCACATGGGTGAGCTCAAATATTTCTTAGGTCTCCAAATTCGCCAAATGCACGATGGAATCTTCATCCACCAAACCAAATACACGGTGGAGTTGCTAAAGCGATTTGAAATGGAGAATGCTTCTGGCAAGAAGACTCCAATGAGCACTACTACACATCTTGATAAAGATACGGACGGCAAAGATGTAGACATTCGTCTATATCGATGTATGATAGGTAGTTTATTATATCTTACTGCTAGTCGGCCTGATATTATGTTTGCGGTATGTGTATGTGCTCATTATCAATCTCAACCTAAGGATTTACACTTAGTAGCGGTTAAACGTATTTTCCACTATTTAAGTTACACCCTCGACTACGGATTATATTATCCAAAGTCTAGCACTTATGAGTTAATCTCATATAGTGATGCATATTATGCTGGATGCAAATCCGACAGGAAAAGTACTAGTGGCACTTGCCGTTTTATAGGAAATTCTCTTGTCTCTTGGTTTTCCAAGAAGCAGAATTCGGTATCACTTTCAACTACCGAGGCGGAATACATTGCCGCCGGTGCTGTGTGTGCTCAGGTTCTTTGGATGAGACACACACTTAAAGACTTTGGTATAAACTGTGATACTTGCCCTATCATGGTGGATAACCAAAGTGCAATATGTCCCTCTAAGAATCCGATACACCATTCCCGTTCCAAACACATAGATGTCCGTCACCATTTCCTAGATGATCATGTTGCTAAAAAGGACATCATTTTAGTGTACGTTGAAACCCAGAAGCAAATCGTCGATATTTTCACAAAACCACTCAAGGAAGACTCCTTTGTGCGGTTACGTCGAGAATTGGGGATTATGGGTGAATCCGAGATTTAGGATTCATATTTTCGATAATCCCGCATGATAATGTTATTCTTATATGTTCATGCTAGATTTGTTGTGATATTCGGGATTTGTGATTGGTTTTTCGATTTGCGCGTCGAATTTAAGATTTTCTGGTATTTATGGGGTAGAATAAGAGTGTATGAGATTATTTCGATGTTTCGTCCAAGTGTTCTTAGGAGAGAACTCAAAATTTCAAATTATCAAAATTTTGGACTCTTTTTGTCGGTCCCAATTCATTGGCCAACCGACTAGTTTCAGTTCTAGTCGGTCAGTGAATGAACTCAGACCGACTAATTCTTGCCCTATTTTTGACTTCACTTGCTGTTTGCAGTTAGTCGGTCCAAGCTCATCGGTCGACCGACTAGATTGCATTCTAGTCGGTTAGCTCTTGAACTTAGACCGACTAATTATGCAGGGGCATTTGTGTCTTTTGACCGCTGAATTGATTTATAACTCGCCTGCACCGATTAGAACTCATTCTAATCGGTGCGTTATCTCTCCTCAGCCCTAACCCCTTCGACTCCTCAGCCTACTCCACCGTCTCCAACCGCCGTGTGCCGCCGTTTCCAGCCACTGTCAGTCGCCGCCGGCCATCTCTCCATCCTAGGGTATATCTCTTCACTCCCTCTCAGTTTTTAGGGCTCGATCTCACTCGTTTTCGATTTCGTTTGTATTAGGGTTTCAACCTAGTTTTCAATTTTGTTCGATTTCGTTCGTTCTCGTTTGCGTGTTGTCTTATCGCGATATCATGGTGAAGACTCGAATCCCTATCCATCCTACCACTCCGTCTCCCATGACCGTCGAGTCTCCTCCTACTAACCCTCCTCAACCCAAACGTCGTGCCAAAACCACTCGTACGCCTACCTCTCCCTCCTCTTCCTCACCTCCCCTCAAGAAGAAGAGGACTGCCGTTTCCAAGCCTAGAGCAACATCTCAACCCAAGCCCCAGCCTAAGAAGAAGATTATGTCTCCTGGACCCTTCCGTGCTCCCTTACCACTTGACTCAGACGAAGAGTATATCACGGAGACTGAGCCTACCGAGAAGGCTCCTACTCCTCCTCCTCGATCTAGCTCTCGTCCGTTTAAGGGGAAGTTGCCCATGCCTTCGGGTGGGGTTGATATCTCGTTGTGTCACGATGAACCGATATGTCTTGCGGCATACAATCGTATTGAGCACTGTCCATTGATTCTGGAGCACTTCGTCCAGTTTTCTGACTTTCCTCAGCTTGCAGATCTCCTCTCCTATAGCGGCCTACTAGACTATCTTCGCCATGATCCTAAGGCGAATCCTCATCCATATCCCAGGCTCGTCAAATTGTTCTATGCTAATCGAGTCCGGGGTGAGTATGATGACACTCTCTGCATTGAGACCACTGTCTTGGGGACACCTATTGTTCTCACGACAGAGATTTTAGGGCAGTTGATTGGTGTCTCATCCTCTGGCCTGCTCCTATCTGATATCTCTGTGGATAATATCCACGATCTTGACCAGACCATGCTTGCTGAGATGTTCCATGTCATCCCTCCCGTCATGATTGGCGTTCCATCGAAATCTTTTAAGCCTAATGCATGGGTCCTAAATTTGATTCTGAAGTCGTGTCTTGTACCGAAGTACGGCTCTTCTAGATTTCCCTCCCAGACATTTCTCAAGCTTATCTACGCTCTTTTTATGGGGAGCGAGATTAATTGGGCCCGCATTATCCTTGACAAGACGAATTCCTTTGAGTGCATAATGAAATCCACAATGTCTGCCCATATTCCTTATCCTTGCCTATTGACCCTTGTTTTTCATCACTTTGGCGTTCCTCTCCTTCCAGATGATCAGCGTCCTTTGGGTCCTCCCCTGAACGTGACTGCCGTCAAGAAGTCTCTTGCGAACTTGCGTCACGTTCAGAGGACTACCCCTTCTGCTTCAGCTGCTCCTCCTCCTCCTCCTCCTCCTTCACTCTCTGAGTTTTCTGCTTCCTTGAGCTGTCAGGAGGATCGTATTTCTCGTTGTGAGGAGATGCTTGCTCGCATCTGCGAGTATCTGGATATTGATGTTCCTCCGACGCTTTCTGATGAGGAAGTCATGGACATTGATGAGGATGAGGAGCGAGATGCTTCTCCAGCTCGGGCCCCCGAGGGTACTTCAGTTGGCACTTCTTCTGCTCGTGCTCCCAAGAGCACTCTTGCTTCCACCCTCCCTTCGGTGGACACTCCAGTCGACCCAGAGACTACCACCTCTTCTGCACAGTCTGCTGCTGTTGCTGATCCTCCCTCCGCCTCCTGAGCTTGTGTTGGAGGACTCTCCCATGTGCACTTGGATGATATATTTGTTGTGAGAGAGTGGGGTCGGATAGTTGGGTGGTCATGTATTTTTGATGTATTTTTGGATGTTTTGATGATACTTTTTGATATATGTTCGTTTTGATGTCTGTTGAGACATATGTTGTATGTTGTGCACCGATCTGATGATCGTGTATATTTGTGTTGGCGGATGTATACCTTTTGATGTACCATGTTATATATATATATACATCGTGTTGCCATTTACTTCAGTGTGCACTTTATATTTTTTTCTGTCTCTGATGTTGATTTCGTCGCTCGACGATTATATTGATTAAATAGAATTCTTTCTATGAAAACATAGAATTGTTTTCCATGCACTAAATTCACTAAGAATGTTGATATTGGAGAGTATGTTCCATAACTCAATATGTCGATTTTCGACTATGGTCTCGTTGACACGCTTTGATTTTCTTTGTGATTTTACTTTGGTGTCATTTGGACCGTGGTCGTATTCTTCAACTCTCGTGCTTTTTTATTTTAGCCATTGTTGTTGTCGTTGATCTCCTCCCGCTCTTTTTGCTAATGCCAAAGGGGGAGAGAATTAATAATGACGATGTGCTAAATGATAATTTAAAGCAATTTACCGTGAATCTAATTTGATATGTTAGATTCAGGGGGAGTTAAGATATAAAAATGGATTACGATCCTATATTTCAATAATTGGATCATGTTTTATACTTTTCTCGTCTGCTTGATGCTTCTGTTTATTATTTAATTCGGAATTAACGTGTCATCAATGCAGGGGGAGTAAGTAAATTTCATTTGAATCATTATTATTGAGTATTATTTATGTTGGTTTGTCATCACCAAAAAGGGGGTGAATGTTGAGTATTGATTCCCCAGATTTGGTTTTGATGATCAACAAACATAAATATCGTGAACTAACTCTTTGTGAGCGCAGTTATGGAGATCGTCACCAAAATTCTACGTACATCAAAAGCGACATCTCAAGACTTCTCAAAGCATGTGATCGTGTGCCTGAAGCTTCGTTGAAGCTCTAGGAGCATTTTTGAAGTCAAGAGATTCGGATTGAAGCTTTGAAGACGGTTCGTGTAGTTTATTTTATAGTCTTCTAGCTTCTTTTCGTAGAATGTTAAGCCTTGAGTAGGTCTTACATTATAATCTTCATAATGCTCATATCTTAGAGCTAGGATTATCTTAGAATCCCATAGAAACTTTACCGAAGTTTCACGCTTCATTTCACGGCGTCTAGTGCATCTTAGTTGGTTCAAGAGGTAACCGACTAGATTGTCATCTAGTCGGTTAAGAATCATTCTTGAACCGACAAGATCTCCTTGCTCAATTCAGCCTCTTCACTGTTGACCAATTAGTCGGTCCAAGAAGGTTCACCGACCGACTAGTTGTCAAACTAGTCGGTTTGGAATCCTTCTTAGACCGACTAGTTATACATTCATTTCTCAGCCTGAGTTACTGATGACTCGTTAGTCGGTCCAAGAACAACCATCGACCGACTAGTTGTGAAACTAGTCGGTTGGAATTTGTTCTTAGACCGACTAGTTCTCTTGTGTTCAGCCTATTGAATTTCAACTGCTTAGTCGGTCAATGAACACTCACCGACCGACTAGTTGTCAAACTAGTCGGTTGGCAAGTATTCTTAGACCGACTAGTTCTATATCTCCTGAACTATCTTTCTTGGCTTTCAACCATTTAGTCGGTCCAAGAAGAATCACCGACCGACTAGTTGCAAAACTATTCGGTCAGTGATCCTTCTTAGACCGATTAGACTGCTTCAGAATAGAGCCGTTCGGGCATTAAATACCACGAATTTTTGCTCTCTCTTCTCTCTATCCTATATATATACTTGTAATGCTTCTTCCTAGCATTCAAGGCTGACATTTATTGTGATTTATAGATTCAAATAGAAGCATTCAACTCCATTTCTAAAGCTTCCTCATTCTCACAAAGAATCTCTCCAAACTCCTTGAGCCCTAATTTCCTCAAGAGAGATTCTCTTCATTGTGAGCCACTCAAGCCAAGAGCTTGATTCAAAGTCACCAACTCCATCCTAGCCTTCGATCGCTGTTCATCTAGGTGAAGCTAGGGTTTGGTGACATTCTCTCCTTCAAAATCTTCCTTGCCCTAAAATCAGTAAGTTTACTCAAGGCATAGGATTTTGTTGGTAAGTATTTCATTGTTGAATTTACATTGATATTTCAGTTTTTCTCTCGGTTGTGAGAGAAGTTTGTGATCCCGGTTTGTGGGAGTCACAATTTGTTTTGTGTATGATTTGATCTTGTAGAGGTTTTCTACAAGAATTTCATAGTGCAAAACTTGGGTTAGAGGATTCTAACTCAAGTAGCCGGAGGGGATCCCGGGGTTTGGGACGTAGGATCACCGGGAACAAGTCGGGGAGACTTGGGTGGATCCGAACCCGTTACATCGTTTGTTTGCATTGCTCTATTCTTGTTTGTCAATTTTCATTCTGCATTATTGGTTGAGTTTGCACAATAATTAGGAATAATTATCTTGATTATTTTAAAGTACTATTCACCCCCCTCTAGTACTTGTGCAGTAGGTATCAGGGTATTACATTTGGTATCAGAGCATTACACCAGGTGCATGTCTCTATCCTGCGCAATCTGGAGGTTCTCACAAACTGTCCTTACCATATCAACTGCTTCAAAAACCATATCTGGGCCCAGTTCCTCTCGATCCCCAATGTCATCCCAACTGAGTGGCGATCGACACTTCCTTCCATATAATGCTGCAAATGGTGACATACCAATGCTAGCCTAATAACTGTTGTTATATGCAAATTCTACAAGATGCAACCGATCTTCCCAGGATCCTTGAAATTCCAACATACAAGCTCGCAACTTATCTTCCAAAGTCTGAATGACACCCTCAGATTGACCATCAGTCTGGGGATGACAAGCGGTGCTAAAATTCAAATTCGTGCCCAAACTCATTTGCAGGCTCTTCCAAAAATGTGATGTGAACCTCGAGTCTCTATCTGACACGATACATATAGGGACACCATGGAGTCTCATGACCTCTTCCATATACCTCTTAGCCAAGGCCTCTGTGGATTAACTAACTCGAAATGGAATGAAATGCGCTGACTTTGTCAAGCGATCTACAATCACCCATATCGCATCATGACGTTTCGATGTCCAAGGTAAGCCGATCACAAAATCCATCATCACAAGTTGCCATTTTCATTCAGGAATAGGGAGAGGCTGAAGTAGACCTGCGGTCCTCTGATGTTCAGCCTTCACCTGTTGACAGACGATACACGATGCCACACTCTCAACCACCGAACACTTCATCCCATGCCACCAGAAATGTTGGCGCAAATCAACGTGTATCTTAGTTCCTATCGAAAGAATAGAATAGGGAGAACTTTGAGCTTCCTTCAATAACTCTTCTTTGATGGCACCAGCTAGCACACAGATTCGAGTTCCAAATCTCAGAGATCCGTCTTCATGAATGCTGAAATCTGCCCGAAGACCAGCTTCTACTTGCTCACTAATCCTCTGCAACGTATCATCCTCAGACTGGGCTGCCTTTACTCTATCCACCAAGTCTGATCAAACTTTTAATGCCATATCAATCACTTGCTCTCCTGGATGCACAACTTCAACCTTCATCTGCTTCAATGCCCATCTAAGCTACGGTTGAAAAGTCAGCCTAATGATCGTTGGAATTTGACTGAGAGCATCGGGAACCACATTGACTTTTCCAGGATGATACTGAAGATCGATATCATATTCGACCATCAATTCCAGCAATCGGTGCTGTCTCATATTAAGTTCCCTTTGCGTGAAGACATATTTCAAGCTCTTGTGGTTTATATACGTCTTCACACATTCGCCTAATAGAAAATGTCTCCATAACTTTAATGCAAAGATCACCGCTGCAAGCTCTAAATCATATGTGGGATAATTCCGCTCATGGACCTTCAATAGTCGTGATGCATACGCTACCACATGACCATGTTGATGCAGCACACAACCCAATCCTCTGCCCAAAGCATCACCGAAAATTTTAAATGCACCTGAGCGGTCAGGAATAGTCAACAATGGGGCGGTCGTCAAGCGTCGCTTCAATTCGTCCATCGCCCGCTGACATTCTTTGGACCAAACATAAGATACGTCCTTCTTGGTCAAATTGGTCAGAGATGCCGCGATCTTCGAAAAATCTTTAATAAACTTCTAACCTCGGTGACTGATTGAGGAATCGGCCACTCCATGACAACATCGATCTTTTCAGGATCTACTGATATTCATTCACCAGAAATCACATGATCGAGAAAAGCAATTTTAGTCAACCAAAACTGACATTTACTGACCTTAGCATACAATTGATGCCGCCTCAGAGTTTCCAAAATAGTCCTCAGGTGTTCAGCATGCTCTGCTTCACTCTTCGAGTATACCAAGATATCATCGATAAAAACCACACAAACTTATCCAAATAGTCAAAGAATACTTGATTCATCAATCTCATAAATATGGCTGGTGCATTCGTAACTCCGAAAGGCGTTACCAAGAACTCATACTGAACATAACGAGTCTGGAACGCAGTCTTAAGAATATCTGACTCACGGACTTTCACCTGATGATATCCACTCCTCAAATCTAACTTCGAGTAAACTCTGGATCCACCTAACTGATCGAAGATGTCATCGATAGGAGGAAGTGGATACTTGTCTTTCATTGTCGCCTTATGTCACGCCCCGCTTCCCAAAAATATGGAGGCGAGATGTGAGTAGGTCCGCTCAGACTTGAAGCTGCAAAGCCGCAAGTCCGATAAGCGTCAATAAACATTAAATGGCAGGTCCTTGCAATTGCGATACAAAAAAAAGATAATAATAAAGGAAATGAGACAAAAAGCGATCTCAGAATATCCATAAAATAAGTTTCAACATCACAGAAAAGCCACCAGGCTGAAAAGAAAAAGAGTCTAAAGGCCCAAACATGGCCAACAAAAGTACAACGTACAAAGTAAAGGTGCCATGCACCGACAACTAACAGAAGACCTAAAACAAAAGGAAGCTCAGCAAAGTTACTAAGAATGATAACCGGTGTCCACAAAACTCCTCCTGGCAGACAAGGACTCAGGCTCAGCGTCAACAACAACCACATACTCAACTACGGTCTCTGGCTCAGGGTCTAACATGTGACACCCAAAAGAGCAAGGGGCACATGTCAGCAAGTCTACAAGAGACTTCTGCAAGGAAACTGAAAGTAAAGTGAACAACCTAGCAGTTCTAGCATGCTGCAATGACATGGCAGTTATAACATGAGTGCGACAAGTAAGGTAAAGTAAAGTAAGGTACGAGCATGGCATTTGAAACATGGCATGGATATCAAGTTTTACATGAACAAGCACAAGTACAAAGACAAGTCTAGTAAGCACGTCGTGCACAGAGATTACGCCTTTTGGCTAGAGTGGCTGATCGGGCCAACTCCTAAGCTCAAGTGATCGCTTATCCCTACCCATCCACGTGTATATGGACTGGCGCCCATCTTCCGGATCATGAGCCAGGAAGTGTTTTATCATGATGGCATAGGGGTGCACCTAGCCTGAACAAGGATGTACAAGTATTTGTAGCGTGTGCTACGAATGCAACATTCAACTGGGATGACATGTAAGATGCAATGCATGGCAAATAACATTTTAAGTGCGTACAGATAAGGAATTTAAACGTGACAGATAACAATGCATGAATGACATGACAGGGTGACAGATCTAGCTTCGTTGTCAAGCTAGGTCTTAAAATTGCGTCTAGACAGCTATCATTTCACTGTCTAGTCTCTTTTACGCTAAAAACAAGGAAGTGGCCTAAAAACATGGCCATAAGCAAAAGTTGGCAAGTTTCACTTGCCTGAAATCAAACGTCCAGCAAATATCGTCCAACCAGTCCAGTCTACCTATGTTCTCAGATCCACCAGCCTACAATCCCGTATTCATTATCTTCAATTAGTGAATTAACCAACACAATAAAATTACAGTTTTTATCTTGTTAACATGCGGTGTGGGTTCCTACGGAGAGAAACCTACCTCAACACGACGCGAGAGCTACTCTGACGTCGGGTAGCGACGTCAGGGGTTGAATTCCTGTAGTGCGAACAATACGGAGCGACGATTTCTCTGACAATAAAATACGCACACGAATAAGTTTGGGACAACGGCTAGAATTATCAGACAAAACCTGAAACGTCTAATGATCCGATTTTTAACAAGTGCTCTATCCTACGACGGGGTTCACAACAATATTAATGAAATTCAATTACTAACACGTTAACTACGTTAAGTTGTTAACAAGAATTAATAAACAACATTTCATTATAGCAACCTAGGCTCATATTTTTATAAATGATTAACGAGATATCTCCCCTATAGATTATCATGCTAACATCATTTATAAGTTACTCTATTGTTCATCATCACTGTCCAAAGTCCGTATACAACAGAAATTAAAACATCATAGCGAAAATCCACTAACCGTAGTGGATACGGGATCCCACAAATCTATCGAAAATCGACGTGTGCTGTCCACGGCTAGGGAACGTCATCACGCGTGTAGAACGGTAAGGGAAAAAGTCACAACGGCACGAGGGAAGGCTGCTGCCACACGAGGGGTCGCCTTCCATCGCGACGGCGCGAATAGAGGTCGCTGCAACGGGGAAGACGGCTGTCGCGTTGCTAGCGGCCAAGGCGATGCCTACAGGCGATCTAGGGCGCCGTGGAGGGCCGCAGGGAACCGCTGGGCGGCGCTATGGGCAGCTACGGGCACGCTGCTGCGACGGGGCACACCGAAGGAGAAGCACGCAGGGAGGCCGCGTGCGGAGGTCGGGGAAGACCTCTGTGACGTACGGCGGTGCTGTCGTGCCCTGAGCGGCGATGTGGGTGCCGCTGCGGTTGCCGCAAGCTCGCCTGGGCGAGGACACGGTGGAGGTGGCCTGAGAATGGCCCGACGTGGGGCTAGGTCGGAGAAGAGGCTCATGACGTGGGTGGTCGGAGCACGGGGCGGCGGTCACAGATCTTGGTCGGAGGAGAAGGTCGGAGATCGGGATATGGCGTGAAGAGACGCTGCTGCGTGCGAAAATGTGTTGAGGGCGGCGGTTACTGCTGCGCAAAAGAAAGAGAGCGGCGGCTCTCTTGCGTTGGTTGGGAGATGAAATAATATCCCTAGGCTATTTAATAGGCTAGAGGCTCACGTGAAGGGAAAACTAGGGTAGGGTTCTCGGTTGGCCTTAGGGTATTATTAATAAGAAAAGGGCAGCATGTGAGCTAAGGATATAGCTTTAAAGTTTTGTTATTATAAATTGTTAAAAGCCCGCTCTCTCTCTCACTGATATGTGTGGCCAAGGTATAGGCAAAGGGCTGGGCTTCAACATTAGGGAGTAATATTGCTATCTAGAATTTTTAGGGACAAATAACTAGGTTACACTTAGGGCTAATCCAATAATTGGTTGGGCAAAAGGTGAAAATAGGTCGAACAAAGCTCAAAAAATTTGAAATAAATATTGAGGTGACCGAGACGACGAGAGAAAGAAGACGGAGGAGACGGATCACAATTTTGACGACGAGAAACGAAATTAAAAATAGAAAGGCCTTACGACAAAAGTGAAAATCGCGACGTCTCTTCAAATAAGATCAAATCGTGGGAGAACGACCCGTGAAATGTCGTTCCAAATTAGTGCCATAATTTAATACTCTCAGAGAAGATCACAACGACATATCACACAATAGGGTTCAGTTACAGACAAAGTAAAAAATAAATACGTGCTCGAACAAGGCTACGTGCACGTAACGCGTTATAAAAGATACAGGGTCCAAAGGCGACGGTAATTCTAAGTTGGGCACACGTCGGGGTGGCTTGCTAAGGATGCAACCAAGGTGCTACGGCCCTACCAACTCAACAACACAGCTCATATACTAAGCACAAAACCAATCAGGTATTCGAAATTGCTATACGCACAGCCATATGACGAATAGCGAGTACCGGCCGTTACATCCTCCCCACCTTAGGATAAAGTCCGACCTCGGACTTTCTAACTATAAATATAACTCTCGCCAGACTAGTAGCTATCCCGATCATATCACACTATAATTCAGCAGGTATAGTCATTACAAATGCTTATACATGCACTAGGTAGTTAAGCAGTAGCACTACTCACATGTATATATTCACGCACGTATTTCAATCATATGCATACATCCCTTATATAACTTCTACTTACCTAGCACAAAACAATAGTTCCGATATTCACATAAAATTAGTCTCACACGAGCAAATACAATCATTGCTCTACGTATAGATAGTTACCTATGCACAGTATCAAACATGGGTATGCTACTCCCTAATATTCATCTGATACCAAACATCTCAACACATGTAGTCACACCATACCATTATTAAATCAAGTTTTACTATATCTAATATACATTCACCACTACTACAATTTCGCAATATATAGTCATTCAAATGCATGCAAACATTTCATCATATATTCACACCACATACGGTCCTATAACTGTATATACGACACGCCACATATACCATAGTCACCAATACCTATAACTAAGCACTTACTTATGTTGGATATGGACGACATAAATACACCCATGAGGGGATGTATGAGGGTATACGGACCTCAGATGTCGCGTGCACGAAGGCGTGCGCGAAGGGAACCTTTTCTCGTGTGAAAAGGACCACTCGATAAGTGGAAAAAGCCACTCGATAAGTGGAAAAAGCCACTTTATAAGTGTAAAATGGCACTTGATAAGTGGATAAAGAAGAAAATAAATGAATGTGCTAATATAGGCTAATAAGCTTATAATTTGTTATTTCCTACAATAACCACCCCTAAAGCCTATAAATAGGACCCAAGGGTAAGGCATTCATTCACACTTTCCATGCCATAAGTTTGCATAAGGCATCTTATGTTCTTCTTCTCCCTTCCATTAAAATCCTCTTCTAGTTAGAGATTTAGGCGGTGAAACTCTGCTTCGATCCTCCGTGACGAAGTATCGACCGTTGTGGCGAATCCGAGGGCGAAGTTCCGAGATTACCGTGCCACGTACGCAAGCGTAAGTCTCAACTTCATTTATCGATCCTAACGTTGTTTTGACAGGATCCTACATTGGTATCAGAGCCATACGGGTTCGCCCCGGTCAAACCGCCGTCCCGTCGAACCGATGAACGAGGCGTTGTCTTTTTCACGAATGGGTATCCTACCATTACGGATATGGTAGGAACGCTTCGTGAAGGAGAGAACGCAGCGGTTGTTCTTTTCACGTTAGGGTCTCCTACCATTACGGATATGGCAGGAACTCTCCGTGACGGGAAGAACCGACCGTTCACGTCGTCAAGCTCGCATTCTTCATGGATGCCGAGTCTCCATTCATAGGGAATGTGAACTCTCTTCATGTGGAGCGCGTAGTTTACGAACTTTAAAGTGTGTTATTTTTCATTTTTGGCACACGGCCATTAGAGAATAACTACTTTCTCGACGAACGGGTGCTTCATCAACGAACGGGTGCTTCATCGAGGAAGATGATGGTAGTTATCTACATCGGAGAAGATGACTTTTGGTGCATGATCACCATGGCCAAATGGGCTATGGAGGCAACGCATCCCCACTCCTCATGCGGAGGGGGTTGGCTACGGCCAAAAACCACCACGACCACCCCGTCGAGGGGGAGGAGTGCATGCGGCCACCCCATGCAAGGGGGGAGACCGGCCATGGCCAAAGGGCCATGGCCAAAGGGCCATGGCCGGGCGGCCCTGGCCAGGGAGCCCTGGCCGTGGCCAAGGCCAGGCCTAGCCGAGACCAGGCCAAGGCCAGGGGGGCCCTGACCGGCCTCGGCCAAGGCCAGGGGCCGGCCTGGCCGGCCCTGGCAGTGGCCAGGGGCCGGCGCCCTGGCCTCTGCCAGGGCCATGGCCGGCCCTGGCAGAGGCCAGGGCCAGGCCAGGGCCGGCCCTGGCTGGCCTCGGCCAGGGCAGAGGCCCTGGCCGAGGGGCCAGGGCCCTTGGCCGGCCAAGGCAGAGGCCCTTGGCCGGCCCTTGGCCAGCCCCGGCCAGGGTAGAGGCCCTGGCCAAGGGGGTGCCAAATAACTAATTGGTCGGTATTGGTCGACCAATTCGGGATTATTGGTCGACCAATTTAGCCAGAGGCCTTGACAATGGTTTCGGCCCTGGCAACTTACAAGCCTAGCCCATACGGGGCCGACGGCAGTCATCTGCGGCAAAATTCTCCAATAAGGGGGGGACGCCTGGATCCATACGGGAGCCGGCGACAATGGCTTGCAGAAAAATCTCCTAAAGGGGGGGATCCGACCTTGGCACGGTAACGGCTTGAACCCGGCAATGGCCAGGGATTGTCGAATATTTCACTAGTATCATAAGGGTACTATGTTGAAATATAATTTTGAAAAATACGTTTTCATACGTTTTGAAAAATACGTTTTCAAAAACGCTTTTCCGCTGCGAAGTACTATAAGAGTACGATTATTTGATAAAGTGATGAGGAAATATTGAAAGTTGCTCTAGATGGTGATTGGAAACGTAGTGACTTTTCCGATTCTAGAGTAACATCTTCAATATATTTCAAAAGTAACTTATCAAATTATGAATATCATTTCAAGTGGGAGTTGATTTTAGAACTATCCATATGGGATATTCTATTATCATTTCAAGTGGGAATTATATCTGAAAAATACGTTTTCAAACTCGGTTTTCCGCTGCTAGAACTATAAGAGTACTATTGTTTGATAAGTGATGGGGGAATATTGAAGGTTGTTCTAGATGGTGATTGGAATCATAGAGACCTTTTCGATTCTAGAACAACATCTTCAATATTTTTCGAAAGTACCTTATCAAATATAATATAATTCCAAGTGGGATTTGAATTTTTAGAACTATCCAAATGGGATATTCTATTATCATTTCAAGTGGGAGTTATATTTTAAGAATTTTTATGCAATGTTTTGATCAAACC
>JAULAV010002125.1:0-25000 GCA_030789695.1 Scilla litardierei | reverse complement strand
TGCGGGCGACCCGCTCGGTCAGACACGAGCGGAGGCGGGCGAACGGTGTGGGGGTTGGTGCGGAGCGAGGATGCGGGGATGCGGAGCGGGTCTCTCGGTCTGACCGAGAGATCCGATCGGTCGGAGCGGGCGATCGGAGGGGGCGGCAGCAGCGGGGTGCGGGCGACAGCTTGGTGTGGGGCGGCTAGCGGTCGGAGCGGGAGAAAATGACCGGTTTCTTCGGTTGGTGCGGGGGAAACTCGTCGCAACGTCAAATTTGGGTTTTGGAAGCGGTTAGGGTTATTTTCTTGTGAAAATAGGTCTTCCTAAAGGTTGTTTATATAGTGTAGAGGGGTTGACTAGGTCTAGGGCTAATCCTAATGGGATTAGGAGTTTAAAATAATTTAAAATTTGAATCTCACCTTCTCCAACTCACCCAAAGCTAGGGTGCGGCCCAAATGAGCTGGAAATTGGCTCAAAAATTATTTAAATTGTTTTAAACTCAAATAAATTTTATTTGGCCGAAAATAATTTAAAACGTAATTGTTAAAAATATTATAAACCTTGCTAAAAATATAAAAGTGGTCAAATAAACTCCAAAAATTATAAAATAAATATCGGGGTGATCGTGTTGACGAAAGTGAGCTAACTAAGAAGACCGATCTCAATTTCAATGTCGGACAACGAAACTAAAAATAGAAACGTCTCTCGTCAAAAGTGAAAATCGTCACGTCTCATCGAGTAAGATTAAATTGTGGGAAAACGACTCGAGAAACGTCATTCCAAATTAGTGCCACTATTTAATACTCTCAGAGACAGTCACAACGGTATATCATACAGAAGTGTTCACAATCAAATAAAGTCTAAAATAAACACGTGCACGGCCAAGAGCACGTGCACGAACAAAGTACAACGAAAAGTGGTCGTTACATCCTCCCCACCTTAGAAATGATTCCGTCCTCGGAATCAACATCAAGCATTGCTCAGGAAAAGGTGCGGGAAGCGCTCTCTCATCTCATCTTCACGCTCCCAGGTGGACTCACCAGGGGAACCGTGACGCCACTGCACTCGAACCAAGTCGACGGTCTTATTCCTCAGCTGCTTCTGTCGACGATCCAGAATCTCAACGGGCTGCTGATCATAAGACAGATCCGGACGAACCGTAATCTCTGAGAAATCCACAGCATGAGATGGATCACTAACGTATCGACGTAACTGAGATACGTGAAATACGTCGTGAACTCCCACTAGCGATGGCGGCAACGCCAAGCGATAAGCCACAGCTCCAACTCTCTCCAGAACATTGAACGGTCCAATGAACCTCAGACTCAGCTTGCCTCTCTTCCCAAAGTTTTTTGTGATCTTTTTGTTCAAATAACAATTAAGGTGAAGCAGGGTCAGGAACAACGTCGAGTCGAGCCTTTGACGCTTCCGCTCCCTCTCTCACGCATGAACCAAGCTTCCCAAATCGAATGACTCCGCGGTTCGGAGAAATCTTCAGGAAGACATGGTCTCCAGGCTGAAACTTCAAAGGTCTCCGTTTAGCATCAGCCCAATGCTTGAAACGGTCCTGCGCAATCCTCAGCTTATCCTGGATGTTCCTCACAACATCCACGGCCTCCACAATCATCTCCGATCCTAACAGCTCCCGATCTCCAATGTCATGCCAGCTCAGTGGCGATCGACATTTCTTTCCATATAGCGCGGCGAAAGGTGCCATTCCAATACTCGCCTGGTAGCTGTTATTGTAAGCAAACTCAAGGTGATGGAGATGATCCTCCCAAGATCTCTTAAAGTCCAACATGCACGCTCTCAACATGTCCTCCAAAATCTGAATCGTCCTCTCGGACTGGCCATCCGTCTGCGGGTGGTACGCCGTGCTGAAACTCAGACTCGTACCCAAGCTCTTCTACAGACTCTGCCAAAACTGAGACGTGAATCTCGTGTCTCTGTCCGACACGATACTCACAGGAACTCCGTGAAGTCGTACGATCTCCTGCACGATTCACGTTACATCACTATCTAAACTAGGGAAAGAAAATTGAAACGGAGTGTAAAAGAATTTACCTCCATATATCTCCTCTCTAGCGTCTCAGTAGACTGTCCTACTCGGAAGGGAATAAAGTGCGCAGATTTGGTCAATCGGTCTATGATCACCTAAATCGCGTCATTCTGCTTCGGACTCGGAGGTAGTCCAGTTACAAAATCCATAGTGATGTGCTGCCACTTCCACTCCGGAATCGGAAGCGGTTGTAGCAACCCTGCCGTACGCTGATGCTCCGCCTTTACTTGTTGGCAAACCAAACACTTGGCTACACTCCAAGCCACACTCCTCTTCATATGATGCCACCAAAAGTTCAGGCGAAGATCCTTGTACATTTTGGTCCCACCAGGATGTACAGAATACGGCGAACTGTGTGCCTCCACCAATAATTCCTCTCTGATGTCTCCAGCTGGCACACACAACCTGGCTCCAAATCTCAACGAACCATCCTCGTGAATCAAGAAGTCAGTCCGCAGACCGGCTTCCACCTGCTCCCGAATCTTCACCAGCTTAGCATCACCAGCCTGTCCAGCATTGATCCTATCCACGATCGTCGACTGTATCTGCATACTCATCATCGAAGAAGTCTCTCCAGGATGAACAATCTCGATACCAGTCTCGTAAAAATCCTGCTGCAATCTCCACTGCGAAGTCAACATCATCACCACTGGAAGTCTGCTTAGCGCATCCGAAACTACATTCACCTTGCCGGGGTGATACTGCAAGTCAATCTCATAGTCTGCCATGAGCTCCAACCATCGACGCGGTCGCACGTTGAGCTCCTTCTGCGTAAAGATATACTTCAAGCTTTTGTGATCAGTGAAGATCTTCACCTTCTCACTCAGCAGGAAGTGCCACCAAATTTTCAGCGCAAACACGACTGCAGCCAACTCCAAATCATGTGTCGGGTAATTCTTCTCATGAGCCTTAAGCTGACGAGAAGCATACGCAACCACATGCCCATGCTGATGCAACACACATCCAAGACCCTTGCTAGAAGCATCGCAAAAGATATCGAATCCTCCACTCCGCTCAGGCACAGCAAGTACAGGGGCGGTCGTCAATCTCTCCTTCAGAATACCAAAAGCCTTCTCGTAATCATCAGACCAAACATATGGCACATCCTTCTGCGTAAGTCTGGTCATCGGCTCAGCAATCCGGGAAAAGTCCTTAATGAAACGCCGATAATAGCCTGCAAGCCCAAGGAAAATCCGGATCTCAGACGATGACTGCGGAACATGCCACTCTCTGATAGCCACAATCTTCTCGGGATCCACAGAAATTCCATCACCAGACACCACATGCCCGAGAAAGGCAACCCTATCCAGCCAGAACTCGCACTTGGAATACTTAGCATACAAACGATGCTTCCTCAAAATCTCCAACACTGTCCTCAAGTGCGATGCATGCTCTTCCTCCGACTTTGAATAGATCAGAATATCGTCAATGAAGATGACGGCGAACTTGTCTAGAAAGTCATAGAAGACCAGATTCATCAGGTTCATAAAGACTGCAGGCGCATTGGTTACACCGAAGGGCATAACCACGAACTCGTAGTGACCATACTTCGTCCTGAACGCTGTCTTCGGTATGTCGTCCTTCTTCACCTTGAGCTGATGGTAACCACTCCTCAAATCCAACTTAGAGAACACCCTCGATCCTCCGAGCTGATCAAAGATGTCATCTATACGAGGCAATGAATATTTATTCTTGATAGTCACAGCATTCAGCTCCCGGTAATCCACACACATGCGACGCGAACCATCCTTCTTCTTTACCAGCAACACCGGTGCTCCCCACGGAGACACGCTAGGATTGATGTATCCCTTCTGTAGAAGCTCATCCAGCTACCTACGCAACTCCTCCAACTCTGCTGGAGCCATCCGATACGGTGCCTTTGAAATAGGCTGCGCTCCCGGCACAAGATCGATCGAAAACTCGAGAGCTCGATCGGGCGGCAGTCCAGACATCTCCTCGGGGAAGACGTCGTCGAATTCACGTACCACAGCTGGTCTATCCTGCTCCATCTGCATAGCAACAATATCCACTGCCTTGGCCCGAAACCTGATATGGCCAAGCGAACTGCTACCTCGACTGAACTCAAACACCGGATGTCCGGGGATCTCGAACACCACCTTCTTCCTCCGATAATCGATCGTAGCTTAGAAGCTCGCAAGCCAATCCATTCCAAGCACTGCATCATAGTTGATGATTTCATGGACAATAAAGTCAGCGTAAAGCTCATGTCCACAGACCACCAAAGGGCAAGAATTGCACCCACGATGCACCGAGATCACGCCATTTCCTGTAACGATGTTTCAACTCTTGGAAAGAGGGGAAGTCGTCAAGGAATGCTTTTCCACGAAGCTCCGAGAAATAATGCACATCGATGCACCTGAGTCAAAGAGGACTCGTGCAGGAAACATGCACACCAAAATCACACCTAACAAACAATCTAACAATCAAACCCTATTCTACAAACAATCATATGCAATCAATTCAAACATAAGCTAACAATCAAAACTATCTAAGGAATGAAACAACTAGTTTGAGAGTTACCTGCGATAACCTCATCCACAACCTCGCTCTCCACTACCGTCATCAGATAAGCCTGCCTCCTCGGCTGCATGGCCTGCTGAAAAGCCTGCCTCTGCGGGGCGAGGGGTGCTCCATGACCTTCAGGTACAGGTGCTCTCTTCTGCAACGGCTGTGCGGCAACGGGATCCTTCCAAGGTAGCTTAGACTTCGGGCACTCCTTCATAGCATGAGTAGGATCTCCACAAACCAGGCACTGTCCCAACATCTTCCTACACTGATCCTTGATATGCCCGGTCTTGCCACAGAAATGGAAAGTCTTCAGAGTAGGCCCACCTGGCCTCTTGAAATGCACCGTCTGATTAGGCCTGGTCCCAGGCCTAACCACTCCTCTGACCTGCTCCATAGGCCTCTTCCCAGCTCCAGAAATCAATCCTCTCTTCTACCTCGCAATCAGCTCCCGTCTCCGAGCATCTACCAGTAACTTCTGATATGACTCCATGTCCGTCGTAGACATCAGACTCTGCAAGTCTAGAGAAAGACCATGCAGAAACCTCTGAGCCTTCTCCTCAGCATCCTCCACCATCTTCGGCGCGAAGCGACTCAATCTAGTAAACTCCTGGTGGTACTGGTCCACCGCCAGATTCCCCTGCTTCAGCTCAATGAAGCGCTGCTACATCTCCCTCCTAGCAGCCTTCGAAAAGTACTCCTCATCGAACCTGGACTTGAAAGTTGCCCAAGGTATAGGGCTCACCAGCAGCTCCTCCTCTGCATCCCACCAGTTTCGGGCATTATCCTTAAGCTGCTTCTTTGCCAGATCAACCCATCCAGCCGGGTTGACCTTCGACATCTTCAGATTATCCTCAGTGTTCCTGATCCACTCCTCTGCAGCCAACGGTCCTTCAGATCCATCAAAATACGTCGGGCCCAGCTCCCGAAACTGCTTCGCTCCTGGCTCGAAGCGAGAGGCACCCTGGGTATTCTGGAGCATGCCCAGCTGCACCTGCATCATTTGATGCATCATCCTCATGATCTCAGCATTGGTGGGCTCTCTATCCGGCTCCTCAGCACGATTGGGCCCACTGCCAGATCGGTTCTGTCGTCGTCCAGCCATCTAATGACAAAGAAAATGAACAAACAAATTAGACTCAAAGCTTAATGACTTGGATGCTGCAACTTATTTAATGGACATTCCGTTATTATCGTTGTTCCGTTAGTTCGCAATCGCAAGAAGTGACCTCTATGGGCCACCAACAAAACCTGTCACGCCCCGCTTCCCAAAAGCGTGGAGGCGAAGCATGAGAAGGTCTGCTCAGACTTGAAGCTACAAAGCTGCAAGTCCGATAAACGTCAATCACTTTAAACTACAGGTCCTTACAACGTGAAACGAAACAAAGATAATAATAAGGAAATGAGACAAAGAATAAATCTCAGAATATCCATCATAATAAATTTCAACATCGCAGAAAAGTCACCAGGCTAAAAGAAAAGAGTCTAAAAGAGGCCCAGCATGGCCAACGAAAGTACAAAGTACGAAAACAAAGTAATGGTGCAAGCACCGACAACTAACAGCAACCTAAAGCAAAAGCAACTCAACAGTCACTAAGACTGGTCTCTGGTGTCCTCGAACTCCTCAACGAACGTAGGCTCGGGCTCAGCGTCAGCAAACACCTCGTCCTCAACAACTGTCTCTGGCTCAGGGTCTAACATGTGACACCCAAAAGAGTAAGGGGCACATGTCAGCAAGTCTACAAGAGACTTGTGCAAGGAAACTGAAAGTAGGTAAAAGTAAAGCAACCTAGCAGTTCTAGCATGATGCAATGACATGGCAGTTAAAGTAATGAGTGTAATAGGTAAAGTAAAGTAAAGTAAAGTAAAGTATGAGCATGGTATTTAAACATGGCATGAATCATTCACAAGACAAGTACAAGACAAGTAAAGTAAGCACCTCGTGCACAAAGATTCCGCCTTTTGGCTAGAGTGGCTGCGCGGGCCAACTCCTAAGCTCAAGTGACCATTTATCCCTACCCCTCCACATGTATCGAGCCAGGGCCTTACCCCCGAACATGGAATGCTCGCTTCTGGATCACGAGCCAGTAAGTGTTTTAACAAGTATGGCATAGGGGTGCACCTAGCCGGACAAGGAAGTACGAGTACAAGTATTGTAGCGTGTGCTACGAATGCGACATTCAATGCATGGATGACATGACATGGCAAGTAGTGAGGCGTACAGGTAAGGAAAGTAAACGTGACAATTTAGTATGCATGAACAACAAGTTTAAAGGGTTTGATCTAGCTTCGTTGTCAAGCTAGATCAATTAGGTGACGGATCTAGTTTCGTTGTCAAACTAGATCAAGTAGGCGTTTAGCCAGCTATCATTTCACTGACTAGTCTCTTTTACGCTAAAAACAAGGAAGTGGCCTAAAAACTTGGCCCTACACAAGAGTTGGCAAGTTTCACTTGCCTGCAAGTATCACGTCAGAGGAACACCGTCCAACGAGTCCAAAGTTTCAATTCCTACGTGCACAAATCCACCGGCCTACATCCGTTTTATTAATCTTGATTAGTGATTGCTAAAACATTTAAAATACTTTAAAATACTAATTTTAGTCTTGTTTAGCATGCAATTGGGTTGGGGGTCCTAGGGGTGCAAAACGTTACCTCAACACGACGCGAAAGCTACACTGGCGTCGGGTAGCGACGCCAGGGGTTGGAATAAAAGATCGCGCTCCAAGTCCAGATTCCAATATAGATTTCTCGCTGGAAAGTTCAGAGCAATCAACCGGAGCGACGATTCCAGATTCCAAAGCTAGCACGTGTGACGACGGACTACGACGTGTCGCAACGTCGTACGCGTCAATCCCTCGAAGAGAACGCACCTAGGTGGGGCCCACAGTAGTCCTAGGGACCTATGGGGGACCCACAATACCTCTGGAGAACTTGGGGGCCCATGGTGGCAAGTGGTGCGACGGGTGCGGGGTTGCGACGAATGGCTCTCGGTCGTACAGCCTCGGTGCGGGGACTGCAGCGCAGCGGGCTGCAGCGGTGCGGGTGGGGGCTTGGTTCTCTCGGTCGGAGCGGAGGAGCGGGCCGGTCGGGCACCTTGGATGCGGGGGTTGCAACATTGCAACGTTGCAACGTTGCAACGTCGGTCGGTGCGGGCGACCCGCTCGGTCAGACACGAGCGGAGGCGGGCGAACGGTGCGGGGGTTGGTGCGGAGCGGGGATGCGGGGATGCGGGGATGCGGAGCGGGTCTCTCGGTCTGACCGAGAGATCCTATCCGTCGGAGCGGGCGATCGGAGGGGGCGACAGTAGCGGGGTGCGGGCGATAGCTTGGTGCGGGGCGGCTAGCGGTCGGAGCGGGAGAAAATGGCCCGTTTCTTCGGTCGGTGCGGGGGAAACTCGTCGCAACGTTGTGACGATTCGTCACAACGTCAAATTTGGGTTTTGGAAGCGGCTAGGGTTATTTTCTTGCGAAAATAGGTCTTCCTAAAGGTTGTTTATATAGTGTAGAGGGGTTGACTAGGTCTAGGGCTAATCCTAATGGGATTAGGAGTTTAAAATAATTTAAAATTTGAATCTCACCTTCTCCAACTCACCCAAGGCTAGGGTGCGGCCCAAATGAGCTGGAAATTGGCTCAAAAATTATTTAAACCATTTTAAACTCAAATAAATTTTCTTTGGCCGAAAATAATTTAAAACGTAATTGTTAAAAATATTATAAACCTTGCTAAAAATATAAAAGTGGTCAAATAAACTCCAAAAATTATAAAATAAATATCGAGGTGATCGTGTTGACGAAATTGACCTAACTAAGAAGACGGATCTCAATTTCGACGTCGGACGATGAAACTAAAAATAGAAACGTCTCCCGTCAAAAGTGAAAATCGTCACGTCTCATCGAGTAAGATTAAATTGTGGGAAAACGACTCGAGAAACATCGTTCCAAATTAGTGCCACTATTTAATACTCTCAGAGACGTTCACAATGGCATATCACACAAAAGTGTTCGCAATCAAATAAAGTCTAAAATAAACACGTGCACGACCAAGAGCACGTGCACGAACAAAGTACAACGAAAAGTGGTCGTTACAACCTCCCTATCAATGTTAGAGGGGTGCATATGCCTATGGACTTCGTTGTCATGGACATGCTTGAGGATGCACACAACCCCATCATTCTTGGACGGCCTTTCATAGCCACTGCCGGCGTATTAATCGATGTGTAGAATGGGAAACTTTCCCTTAACGTCGGCACCGAAAAAGTCGAGTTTGACTTGGGGTTGTCGATGAAACACCCCGATTCCCCGGATGATCCAAGATGTAATGTGCTAGAGTTAGAAGAGGAGAGAGCTGTGGAGGAAAGCTCCTGGGAAATTCTTTCGAGAAATCACCCCGATAGCTTGGGGGACTCCGAAGAACCAGTCGGCCCGAAAAAGAATGATGTTGATGGGATAACAAATGCGGCACACACGATCCCTCTCGGATTCCCAAAGGCTCCTCCTACGAGGAGAAAAGGCAAAGAGCCCATGGGGCTCACCGGGGATGAGGTCTGGATCCTTAAACGAGTGGCGGTGGACGCCAATATGAGGGAGAAGCCCCCGGACCCCGTCGACAAAGGGAGAGTCGTCAAACAAGTTTTCTTGTCGCCACCGACTACACCAAAACCTACCAGCTGTGAAGTTGAAGCGATGCCAGACTTTGGGCATCACCCGTATCGGCCACCTTGAACATCATCTACGGGCGTCGAGCTAACGACGTTAAACAAAAGCGCTTCATGAGAGGCAACCCATGCTCTAAACCTTTGTTTCCAATTTTTAGGATTATTTTTAACTTTATTTTATCTATTTTAATAAATAAATCCAGGCGCAAGAACTTCCGTTGAGGGACTTAGGCCATTTGTGGACTTTTGCAGAAAACAAGGCCCCAACCGATCGGTTGATAACTCACCCAATCGATTGGGATATATCAGCTGCTGGCCGTATCAGTCGCTCAACGAACCGATCGGGTGAAGATATGCGAGACCGGTTGGCAGACCGGGTGAACGGGGCTGAAGTCTCGGGAATTTTTGGGAAATGATCAACTGATCGGTTGATACGAAGCGTGATCAGGTGACAGACCGGTTGAGCTGTACCAAACTCTTGGGAAAATTTGTGGAGCGGCCAACCGATCGGGTGAGTTATCAACCGATCGGTTCACCTGTAGCATCTCTTCAGCTGAAAATCTCGACCTAATAGTCAACCGATCGGGTGACAACTCACCCGATCGGTTCGACTTAAACCCTATAAATAAACACCCCCACCCGTTCATTTTCTCGCCTGATCTCGCAACCTCACCGTCGTTTCGTCTCCCCCGCTCTCCCAACGGCCGGAAATCTCTCTCCCACGACCTCCACTCCCCCTCTAGTCTCTCTCTCCACCTACCCCTTCCATCTCTCCATCGTTTTCTCTCCCTCTCTCTCTCCCATTTCGCTTTCTAAAGCCCTAATCCCCCCCATTTTCGAATTTTTCGCTGAAGAGAAGTGACGCGACTCCACACTCCATCCGATTGCACGGTACTGGGGTCAATTTCAAGCAAGGAACTCCAACCGCTGCTGGGTAACTTCGCTCCACTGCTCAATTTTACTTTTTACCCTAGAATTTCTACTCGCTTGATTGTTTGTGTGTGCGTGATTTTATCGTGTTCTACACTCATTTGCATCACACTCACGCACCCACTATGGCCCAGGATCGTGATAAGGGGAAGGGTATCATGCGGGAGGAGGAACCGTCTCGAAAGAGACGCAAACAAACACGTCCTCCTCCCAATACACCACGTGCACTATCACTAGCCCCTCCCCCACCTGTTATCCCCCCTGAGGACCCAATGATGGGCTCACATCGGTATCAATTTAGGAACCAAGAGCAGCATAAAGACTTCTACCATAGACTTGATGCTCGGGGGCATCTATCGACCAAGTTTGCCCACACCCAATCACTTATCGATCTTGGTGTATTCACCGAGGTCGAGACCCTCTTCGCAAACTTAGGTTGGGTGGCCTTCCTAAACACTCATGCCGTGTCTTACCCGTCCCTCACACTAGAATTTCTTTCCTCACTCGTTTGTGAGTCGGGGTCGACCGTCATTTTCCGGGTGCGTAACAGAACCATCCGCACCAACCTGAACACGATCAACAATATATTTGGTTTCCTCATCCTTGGGGATGACGCTATCCGACACTACGGATACCCACCCGAATTTGACGTCGATAACTTTTGGTTTCGCCTCACCATACTCCCTCGCTATCCCCGAGGTAAGGCCAAGGCCTCCTCAATCATCCATCATATATTCCGTCTGGCCCATCGGATCATACCTCCGCATTTTTCCCCAGGGATGAGTCAGGCACTGTGACCATCCCTGATCTTTTCATTCTATTGGCCATGACTTTCCCTTTTGTTCGAGACGATGATGGGATTAGCTTTAGGGCCCCTACTGTCCCCGTCCATGCCGACGATTGGCTTGTTTCAAGCTCCTCGAGATTAGCCGAGCCGGCAAGGGCAAGATTTGTTGTGGGGGAATAATCACTGTCATTATTTCTTATCCCCAATTTAATATCCCCATCCCCCGAGATCTTCCCACTGCCGCAGGACCCACACGTCTAGATCTTGATGTCCGGCGGCATATTCCAATGATTAAGCCCCGCCCTGATCGTCATTTCGATTTCAACTACGGCCACCCCCCATCCCCCTACACCATTCTCCCCAACCCCGCTCGCATGACTATTGTTGTAGAGGGAGATTGGACTTTTCCACCCGATCCCGAGTTTCTAGCGGGGTTGCGCCTTCCTTTCCTTCCCCCGGACGCACACAGACCACCTTCCCCAGCCGCCCGCTTAGGCGAGCAGGATATCCCTGCGTCCCGGGGAGATATCGGGGCTGGCCCGAGTCACACCACCCGTGCTCCTGGCCATATCACTGCTGAGGATCTTTCTGAGGCCCTCTCTGGCCTTGTGTCCTGTGCCGGCATGACCACTGCCACCGGCACCACTTACACATCACTTCCCGGCACCACTTCCGCTTCACGTCAGTCCACTTCTTTTGGTCGTCGCCAGACCTCAGCTCGTCTTGGTCTCGAGGCCGAGATCGCTAGACTCCGTGCTCTTACCACATCCTCTGTCCCCTCAGACCCATCACCGTCCTCCTTTCTCACTCACCCACATTTCCTCGGACTTGAGAGAAACATGGCCGCCATCCTCCACCTTCTCACTCGCGTCCACTGTCCACCACCACCCACACCACACCCCTCACCACCACCTTCACCACCTCGACGATCGTCACCTCCCCCATCACATTCTTCTCCTCCACCATCCCATCCATCCCCACCTCCTTCACCCCCACCTAGGCGATCATCTCCCCCTCCCACATCTATTTCCATCCCCGTATCCACTTCTCCTCTCACGACCACTTCTGTCGCCCTCACACCACCTCCTCCCTCCTCATCCATCACTGCATATGTGCGCTGCAAGAAATTGCAGGTGCACTCCAGATCTCTCCCACCGCCATCCACTACCGTCACCATCACGTCTTCTCTCCCCACTTCTATCCCCTCTACCACCTCCTTGATCTCCGTACTTCCACCACCACCCACCACCACCGACACTCCACCCATCATTCACACCGCCACTGCACCTATTCCTCCACCTCTTTCCCCACTTCTCCGCACACCCCCCCCCCCCGCCTCCCCGACCACCCATCCACACCCTCTTCCGAGGAGGGCGAGGACTCCCCATCTCTTGCTTTTTGATTTCATTTTGTTTTCTGACCTCCCCCTTGCATATCTCTGCATTTTCACGATCATATCATCTTGCCAGCACTGTCATGTCTAGCTTGGGGGAATGTCAAATTTTTCCATGTGTGCTGTCGTGTGTCGTTTTTCTTTGTGTGTTTGTTTATTTGCTGTGCAGTGTGATTTTCTCCTTTTTATTTTATTTTATTTTCTGTTTTTATGTCGTGTGGTGTGATTTTTATTTTTATTCTTATTTTCAGTTTCGTTTGTGTGATTTTCTTGTCTTTCGTGTCTTTTTGTGTCGGTGTGTATTCCCCCCCATTTTCTTTGCCCTCCCGTATTCACTTTTATTGCATTGATGGCAATGCAAACTTCAGCTTGGGGAAGTCACACTTTGTGCGTCATTTGAGTCTTTCTTTTTCGTTTTTTAGCCTTTTTCATCGTGTTTTTATTTTTTCTCTTCTTCTTTTTCATCTCCTTCTCCTAGAGATGAACCCTATGATGAATTGCCACAAAATCACACACACCTAGCATGTCATCGATAATCACATTCACTAACCGTAGGAAGTCGAGTCCTCTTGCATTTCATGCATCTTGGGTCCACTTAGCTATTTTGTGAGTCGTGTGTCGTGCCTAGCTGTTTGGTGTGCTTCTACTTTGTGATTTTATTTTATATACCTGTCCAGGAATGCCCCCTAGATTATCATGTTTTGATTTGAATATGCGGTATTTGCTTTTCCTATCTGCTTCTGTATGCATGAATATATATATCGTATGCTTCATTTCGCATGTGTCGGGATTCCATAGTTAGGACCAGGATAACCCATTTAGCCTACGCTCTGATTAGTGAAATATCTCCCTTGCCCAAGTGTCTAGAATCCGACCTCATTTTTGTTTTACTTGGTGCAAATCCCCTCGTCGTGTACCGTTCTCCCACTTGGGAGAGTACACATGTGTATAGCCAAAATCCCAAAAATTCAAAAAAAAGAGAAAAGAGAAAATTGTATAGCCAAAAACCCAAAAAAATATACATATATCCAAAACCCAAAAAAAACCTATATGAGTGTGAATATTTTCTTACTTACCGAGAATAAATGGAAGGCGAGAATTTGCACCGAGTGTTCTACTCCACATCATCTCAACCACCATCGCTTTCGAAAACACTTGGAATAGGGAATTCTAGCTATTATCTAGGTGATAGTGTGGTGATGTCCGAGCCCCTAGCTGTGGAGTCCATGACGCATGATGTATTTCTATTCTCATACTATTCTCTTGCATGCTTGAGCCATATATTCACCGGTATTTCTAAATCGAATCGATATTTGGGTCATTACTTGGATTTGTGTATATGGAGCTTATTGCACAATGTAGAAGTGGCACCGATTGCTAGCACACGACCACACTCACTCGCGCTTCACGGCGTTGGCCCACGGCACTTGTCTGGACTCGTATTCCTCGGTTTAGTGGTTTGATTTGGCGTTTGTTAGCTTGGAGTGTGTTTTTGATTTTGCTGGCTCTGACGGGCGATTTAGGATTTTCTGTTTTCTCATTTCCTCTCTTCATCTCTATTTTCTCCCTCCGAGCTCCTACTCTCACTCGTCTTCCTCGAGGACGAGGAAGGGTTCAGCTTGGGGGATTTTGACGTGCGTTTATATTTCATATATTCACGCACGTTTTCTTTTGTGTTTTTCCGTTGTTTTTCACCGTCTTGTATTCGTTTTCTTGTGTTTTCTTGTTTTCTTTCACTTTTCCGTGTTTTTTGTATTTTGCTGGAGTTTACCGGCGTAG
The DNA here is from genome assembly GCA_030789695.1 of Scilla litardierei. Taxonomy (NCBI): domain Eukaryota; kingdom Viridiplantae; phylum Streptophyta; class Magnoliopsida; order Asparagales; family Asparagaceae; genus Scilla; species Scilla litardierei. Next base: position 10,889 of record JAULAV010002125.1, on the reverse strand, counting down.
GGGAAATATAACGATGATATCATGAGTCCCCGGAGCAACGGGAGGAGTCACGTGTGATCCAGGGGGTCAAACGACGAAGATAGCATCTTTCAGCCCCTCACCCGACCGGTTGGTCACTTCCAACCGATCGGGTGATGCACGCGTGCACCACCCGGACACAAGCTGGAGCGATCAAGAAGTCACCCGGTCGGTTCAGAGGCCGGTTCAAACACCCCAACTCTCTAGATTTTTGATGTTGAATGCCAACCAATCGGGTGACCTTCACCCGATCGGTTCACCTGTAGCCGATTCTCCGAAGCCGAGACACGAACAGCTCAACCGACAGGTTCACCTGATGGCACGATGATCCAACCGATCAGCCTCAACCCTCAACCGACCGTGCCACGTGACTGGGTGAAGTCCCGTGCTGAACTGCAGAAGAAACGAAGCAGGTCACCTGATCGGTTGACTTTTCAACCGATCGGGTGATATCGTATTCTATATATATGACCCCTAGGTTTTCTAGAAACGGGAGTTGTTATTTTTTGCTGTTTTTTCTCTCTCTTGACGGATGTAATTTTGTAGATATTTGTAAGTTTTCCGATCTTTGTTAAACTTTAATATAGTGTTATTAGCATTGCTCTTACTGCTTTTCAATCGCCTGATCATGTTTCTAACGGTCGATTTCTATTTAGATCGCTTTTTAGTAAATATGTGTGAGTAGTTTCCAAATCTGGGATTTTGGTGGAAACCCCTTCAAGGGTTCTTCCCGATGCGTCCATAGGACTAGGAAATCGATAGGGATTAGGAATCTAACGGTTACGCGGGGTGTTTTATTGTCATCGGCGCGAAAAAGACCGCCTTTGACCGTTGGGCCAAGGGGGAATAAACTTGGCAGTTGACTCCCTAGCCGTAGCTCACGCCCTTAGCGTAGACGTCGAATCCTAGCGCGCGGGAGCGGTAGGATGAGACGTTGGGAGTTATCGTTGCAAGCTTAGTGCTCTCGGAGTAGGTCATTGTTAATGGACATAGGAATGCCCACTGACCAACCCCGGGAAGTCCGGCGTATCATCCTGGCCACCGATCGGAATATCGGGCCCATGGGATGCTGGTATCACTCTTAGAGGCAATGTCTTACCACTAGACCCTAATTCCGATCGCTATACTACCCGTAGGCCGTATCGGCGAGAATCACACGATAGGGTGGATACCGAAGTCCCGGGTTTTCCCTTTATATTGTTTATCCCTCTCATTCTATTTTTCGTGACAACCCATCATTTGATTCGGGCTAGCTCGCCCATGTGGTGAATCCGATCCTACTTGACACAAGCACAACCACGCCTCCCTGAGTTCGACCCCCAAGCCACACTATAACACCGTGCGCTTGCGGTTACAAATATTTAAATCTCACGTCACCAATTGCACACATCTGACACGCAAAGCCGGGGGCGTCACAAAGCAGGCAAATAATGTCAAGATTATGATATCACTAGAGAAGGAAACCAAGTGAACAAATAGAAACATGATCTCATCCTAGCTCAATTATCACAAAGGATTCGACATGAGGCACAATGTGACACAATATCTTTTGAGCAAAGGCATGAAGTTAGTCTACGTTCAAAGTCACAAGGTAGGACATAAACGAATAAAGTTATCATGAACATCGCAAGCATGCATACCAATTGTGTGAATAGAGTAAAAAGACTTGTGTAAGCACAATATAATCGGAGGTAGCATCAAAGAAGTCATAGTGCATCAAGATATATTCACGGAAGAATATCTATGACAGAATATATATATCATCAAACACAATATAAAGCTTATATGATCTTGTATAGAAAAAATTATCTCTAACATATCATAAAAATAAGCTTGAGATGAGAGATAATCAATGCAAAAAATATAGCATGAAAGTCACCAATAATTATGCATGAGTGTTATGTCACTTGTGAGAATATCATACATGAAAAGATTTAGCTATAGTCATGAACGATCTCTTGAATAAAATTATAGCTAAACATCAGTCATGAAGTAATTAAAATGACAAGTAACATACATTGATCACCCCAAATCATATCAATACGTCTCATAAAGATAATCATACAAATTATAAGAAAAGTATGAGATGTGTGGTGATACAATGAACAAATATGCATAAAGATCCTAAATCATTAATCTTATTCATGGCATGAATTATGTATAACAAGATGAAGTATAGCATGCCATAATGAAATGAAAGATTCTACTAGAATGGTATGACAGATCATGATATGGTCTAATTAATCCATGAACATAGTCATCAATGAGAATTAGGTACAAGTTGTAGAATCAAATCAGCAATGAATCTTAAGATCAATATACTTAAAACAATCTAATAAACAAACAAGCATGTCATACACATCAGTTATCATATCCATAATATTTAACAATCTTCACATCAGTTATCATATCCATATTATTTAACAATCTTCACAAAGAAGCATGCATGTGAGGAATGCGATGTGTAATGACAACGTGTTCTAAAGATATGAATATCAATAAACAACTAACCAATTCATTAACAAGGTAGTCACATAAACACACAATCTTCATGAGGGTGTTACAAGAATGAGCTAATGAAGAAGTATGCTATATTACGCAAATCGAATATATTAAAATACCAATTGTAAACATGGTAGTCAAAACCAATATATTAAAATACCAATTATACAAAACACATACTTACAACGATTTAGCTCTTCCTATATGTGTGCATCTCCAATGCACCACCCTTTCCTTTGTATTGATCCGTCATTTGTAAACCAAGGAATGTGTAGGGTAGGCATCTTGCACAACAATCTGTCAATTCAACAATTGGTGGTATCCAAAAACTTTTTGGATCCAATAGGTTAATGAACAAAATCAAGTAGTCCAATAACCAATCATTTACCAATTGTAAATAACACTCATCAATAGAAATGCATGACATGCATTAATAGGAGTTATTATGATCATGAAAATCATACATATAAGGAATTAACAATTCTCAATCATTAGAAATTAGATGCACCTATACTGATAATTCCTATGCAAATGATTTAGTCAAGCAACATCATTATGAATACACACATCTAATACAATAGTGTGTGCTAGAAAGATTCCTCGTTCAATATGCATATGTGCACAAAATAAACATTCACGGCATAACACATATTGAAGGAAGGCATGAAAAGTAATACCACAAAGAGTGTGCATGAAAAGCATAAAGTATTAATTTTCAAAACCAAATTTCTCTTTCCCTTTGGCATATCAACAAGATAGGAAGGTGCAAATTAATAATTAATCACCAAGGGTCAGAGAAATCAACTAATCTATATGCACAAACATAATACGAATGAAATCCAATGACATATAGATGAGCATAACAATGATAGCAATCAAAACATGCCATAATCCCACGCAATCATACAAACTATGCAAACTTGGGAGTAGTGGACTCACATAAATATGGGTACAAAAAGTAATCATACAAGCATGGTACCCAAGCAATGAAACGCAATATGAGTCGCATGAGAATATGCCATTCCTAATATACAATCCATATGTGTGTTCATACCATGCCTAGAAACAATCTTAGGAATCCAAACGATAGTGATTTGGGATTCTTAAGAAAAGGTTGTGTAGAGGCATGAGTAGGAAGTTGGGATGCACGCTTGTGAAGTGAAACATGCAAATGAGCATTAGTTCTAACATGAAAATTTTTAAGCCACATGTTATAAATAATCCTCGAATAAACATATGAGTAAGGATTATAAATACACAATGCACATCAGTCAAGAATTTGACACACGTGAAATACATAGACATGAATGACATACAAGACACATAATATGCAAACATAGGATATGCATGAGATAGTCTTAAACACAAAGTGACATCTACATGCATCCAACACACATGGAAACCAAATGTAAGAATATACTTACAACATTAAGCTCCCCATATTTTGGTGCATCACTTAATCACCATCAACTCCATTTGAATGAAAGTCTTTGCAAATCAAGGAGTTGGTAGGGTTGGTATCCCAATGTGAATTGAACCTAGAAAACATCATTTTGGTATCCAAGAACCTTTTGGGATCCTATGAGTTAGGCAACAAATTTAAAATACTAAATTCAAATAATTGTAACCCATATCCTAATGTAATCATACACAATATTAATGAAACATGTAATCATGTTACTAGATAAATATATAACCATATACATGCATGTACCAAATGTACCAAAAGTAAATATGTATATTAATCCAAAAGCATGACATGCATCACATGCAACAAAACATAAGCATGAACCAAAGCATGTGTTGCATGAAAAAGTATTAGATAATCTACACATGAAAATCCTAAACACAATGATTTTCTAATAATCAAACAATAGAAATCAAATTCAATATGAATTTAAGTTTCTAACAAACATGAGCATCTAAGACCAAAATGCAAACAAAAGAGTAAATCAATTCTTAACATAAATGCTTTGGTACCCATAACATGAAAATAAACTCATGGTACCAAGCAAAGAAGGGTCAACGGAAACTAACCCTTTGGAAACCAAGTCCAAGAGGACCGTGATTTCCCAACATAATCATCATTCAAAATAATATTATGAATATAAGATTGCACATACATATCCTTAGCATGATTGCTAGTGTTCTTCGGACCCCAAATAGTGTATGATTTGGGTATCCTCTTCCTAGTGGTTGCATGCATAAAAGGTTGATCTCTACGTGGTGCATGTGGCCTAGGAACATGAGATCTAGCAAGAGCATGAGGAACATTGTGTTGTGCTAAAGCATGATGATGGGCATATGATCCATGGTGTGGTGTTGCATGCATACGTGGATAAATATGAGGTGTGTATGCATGAGGATGATCATGAGAATAAGCATGCACTTGTGGATGTGATGTGTGATCATAAGCATGTGAAGGTGCATGAGCATGAGTACGTGCATGAGAGTGTCTCAAATGTGTGTTTGCATATGCTCGTGGGTGTGGAGCATAAAAACCATCATTCGTGTGAACATGTGGGGTAGGAGGTGTGTTCCTACGTGGCATAGTATTGGAGTACATGAAAGCATGACCCTTCCTTTGATGTCCACCCAAAGTGGGTATCTTTCCAAAGGAGGGAGGAATAGGAGTGGTGGTTTCCTTAGTAGTAGAACTACACAAGTTGTTATAGACACCACTCGTGGATGCACCGGAGGATGGCCTCACAAAATCTATAGTTACTTCACTATAGGATGTGCGTGCATTGGATGCACTTGCCTTAGAATAACCAAAGCCAACACGATGGTTTGCCTGTAGTTGATTCCTTTGCAAATCATCCAAATTGTCCTTTCCCTTATTGAATCTCTCAACAATGGAGGACATGAGCTCATATTTCTTCGAAATTGAAGAAATAGTGGCATCCAAGGTGGATGCACGTGTGGTGAGCTCGTGCACTTGGGATTTGAGATCCTCATTCTTAATGCCCAAACAAGTTTTTTGAGATTGAAGATTTTCAATCTCAATATCGTTACTATCCACAATGGAAACACGATCAAGTTGAGATTTGAGGGACTCCACCTCATTTCTCAACAAGCCATTTTGAGTAAGCAAACTTGCTTTCTCAATAGCGAGTGTCTCAACAATGGTGTCATTGTTAGGGGTGGTACATGTAGATGTGTTAGTGAGACTAGCAATCTTATTCCTAGCCTCACCATATTTTCGTATAAGCTTTTGATGATTATCAAGTAATTTTCCAAATGCAATTCCAAGATCATCCTTTGTTACCTCTTCATCGTCGCTATCGCTTTCACTTGAATCGCTTGATTCGTCACTAGAGTCGTCCTCTCGTGCCATCAAGCCCATGAGTGAATCTCTTTTATCATTGGAGGAAGAACACTCCGAGGTGGACTCTTCTTTCTCCGCTAGCATGTGCCATATTTGATATGCAGTTGTTACCTTGGACACACGCATAAGAATATCATAAGTTAAAAAATCAAGAAAGATATCCATTACCTCATCATGTTTCTTCACCAATTCTTTTTGCTCATTTGTCCACTTATGTACGGAAGTGGTAGGTGCGCAAAAGGGCTTCTCCATAAGCTTCCAATAATCCTTATCGATGGATTGAATATAAGCCTTCATCTTTGCACTCCAAATTTGATAGTTGGGCCCAAGGAGATATGGTGGAAAAGGTTATCGTGTGTTGTTGTTGTTGGTTTCCATAGCTATTACCTTGCTCTGATACCAATTGTAGTGACCCTGTGCTATGAGGAACAAGCACTAAGGGGGGGTGAATAGTATTTTATAGAATTATAAGGAATGTACACCAAATAAAACCCTACTTAACCAACAAATGCGGAATATAAGAAAGAAGTGAGCCACCGGTTCAGGTACAAGATAATGAACAACAACCTAAGCAAGAATGCAATGCAAACAAGCAAAGTACCCTGGTTCGGTGCCACCCAAGTCTCCCCGACTTGTTACCGGTGCCCTACTCCAGCAACACCCGGATCCCCTCCGGATATTCTAGCAAACCGCTAGAGATTTCCTTTAGCCCACTTGCGGAAACCCCACAAGTGCAATCGACCTACAATCGACGTCCGTGTATCCCACAACCCGGGAACACGCAGAAAACCTTAATCCCATAACCTGGGACTAAGCAAACTCTCACAAACCGAGAGCAAAACGAAATCTTGACTCCCACAACTTGGGATCAAGCCAATCCTCTCACCACCATGAGTATACAACAAATATGAAGTATAAATAATGAAATATAAAACTTCTTACCACAAAATCCTATGCCATGAGAAATACTTACCAATTTAGGGTAAGAATGGATTTTGAGGAAGATGAGATCAACAAACCCTAGCTCCACCAAGATGAGCAGCAATAGATGGCTAGGGAGAAGTTGGTGACTTGGATTCAAGCTCTTAGCTTGAGAAGCTCACAAGGAATGAGAATCTCTCTTGAGGAATTAGTGCTCAAAGAGTGAGGGAGAGATTCTTGTGAGATGAGAGAGCTTGGAAATAGAGTTGAATGACTCTTCTCTTAGATGTGAAAATGTGTCTAATTTCAGCCTTGGATCCCTGGTTTGAAGCACTCAAACTTATATAGGGAAGAGAGAACACAGTCACAAAATTCATGGCATTAAATGCCCCAACGGCTCTATTTCTGAAGCAGTTAATCGGTCTAAGAAGGATCACTGACCGATTAGTTTTGCAACTAGTCGGTCGGTGAACCTTCTTGGACCGACTAGAAGGAAGACAACGAAGATAGTGAATTGCTGAAGAAGAAGAACTAGTCGGTCTAAGAAAAGATGCCAACTGACTAGTTTGACAACTAGTCGGTCGATGAACCTTCTTAGACCGACTAGAAGGTTGACAGCAAAGATAGTGAAATCCAGAAGACGAAGAACTAGTCGGTCTAAGAAGAAACATCAACCGACTAGATTAACATCTAGTCGGTCGGTGAGCCTTCTTGGACCGACTAAGAGGCCAACAGTAAAGAAGCCGAATTTCACTTAGGAGAACTAGTCGGTCTGAGAAGAGAAACCAACCGACTAGATCGTCATTTAGTCGATCGGTGACCCTTCTTGGACTGACTAAAAGGTCAACAAATAGTCTTGAAATAATTAGGATAACTAGTCGGTATACGAAGGATCTCCAACCGACTAGATCGTCATCTAGTCGGTCGGTGAACCTTCTTGGACCGACTAATTGGCCAACAGTGAATGTGTTGAATTTAACTAGGATGACTAATCGGTTCAAGAAGAATTTCCAACCGACTAGATCGTCTTCTAGTCGGTTGGTTCTTCGACTTGAACCAACTAAGATGCATACGAAGCCGAGAAAAGAAGTGATAAGCTTCGGGAAACATTTTGATGGCTTCTAAGGCAATCCTAGAGATAAGATATGATAGAATGAAGATTTCTATGCAAGTACTACTCAAGGCTTAACATTCTACTAAACCGAAGCTAGAAGACATAAAAGTAAACACGACAAACCGTCTTCAAATCTTCAACATGAAGATCCTGAATCCCTTGACTTCATTAATTCTCCTTGAGCTTCAACGAAGCTTCAGGCACACGATCACGTGATCTGAGGAAGTCTTGGGACGTCGCTTGAGATGAACAAAGTACTTTGGCGACGATCTCCATAATTCTTCATGGTCTTGAGTCTTTTGGTAAAATGACTTGAATATCTCCAACGTCATAGTCTTCGAAGCTTTAGACTCAACCATTCCTATCTTCTCTTTGGATTGGATCTCCATTCATTTGTTGATGCCATTGGCTTGAGGTTTGAGGTAGCCTTTCAGTTCTTCAAGCCAATGCTTCACCTTTGTTGATCTACCAAGTCCTCCACTTGAATCAACACGTGTAGTCACTTTTGATCTTCTTGAATTTAATTGGTGACTTTATAGCTAACTGCAAACATATGAGTTAGTCATAATGATTTGTGTTTGATCATCATCAAAATCAAGGTGGAGAGTCGAATACTCAACATGGCCTACCTCTAATTGCAGGCGCACCCACTGGTGCACACGCTAGGAATGCATTGCTGGGTTAGGCTTGTGCCTGACCCGGCACAGGGCACTGGCCCAGGCCCTCTGGGCTTTACCCATCACCATTCACTTGGCAAACCCCAGCGCATGGTTGGGCCCAAATGTTAGCAGTAATTTTTTTAAAAAAATTGAACAACTTTTGAATTGAATTTAAGCACTTGTTTGAACTCTGATTCAAGCGTGATTTTTTCCCCTACTTTTGTAGAAAAATCATCTCTTTATTTCTATACATCATATGTCCAAAAACACTGTGACATATTCCATATCAAATTATTTCAATGTCTATATCGTAACCCTTTTACGGCACAATTAATTCACATACATCCGAAGTAATATCTCTCTAATTCTACATATTACTTGACGAAGGTCCCACTCTGTGTGAGACTCTATAGCCTGACCCTACTACAGATGGGGCTTGAAGCACCAGACATCAGAAACTACGAGCAGAAATTGATGTCACTGTTTCAGTATCATCATTATGTTGTTAAATAATTGACATGAGTATTGTTGGTACCACCCTGACTGTGTCTGTGATGAATGACACAGTGTTAGTCCCGTTGTCTTGACTATGTCGCTTAGTCAAACCTAGGCTATAGTCGACTGTCAACCATAATAGCTTGAACTCAGTTAATCTCCATAGGTCGTTAGTCCAATAATGTTGGACTTATTCCAACATACTCTGCCTAGAGTTTTTACGAAAGACCAAATTAACACGTGCGACACTAACTCCCCATAAATGGGATATACAATCCTCTCTTGGTCATTATTCTCCTCGCACGCATCAAGTGTTACCCAACCACGGGCCTTTCATCAGGGCTTGCCCCGAGGCTAGATCAGAGATCAGAGTGACACTGTTCACGTATAGGTTTGTACAAGGGGTATTCACAAAAAATACCCTAAGGTTTGGGGTATCTTTCAAATTAATACCCTGAATGTTTAAGTCGTACACAATAATACCTTTTTGCGTGTTTTGGCTAACAGACGACGATAACGTTAAATTATACCCGTTTTCCCCTGATCAAATCTTACAAAAAATACCCTAACGTTTGGGGTATCTTTCAAGTTAATACCCTAAAGTTTGGGGTATCTTTCAAGTTAATACACTAATTCTTGCTCACAGACTTGATACGACACAAGGATTTGAAGGAAATCTGAGGGATGATGCTACAGATTATGACCTCATCCGACAAGCAGCGTGCCATCTGCGCACGTCGCCAATGCTGCACTGCTGCCTTCTTAAGCATGTTCGCTAGCTTCAGCTTATCGTTCATAGGCTTCCACCAAGAAATAGAAGATCATCCAAAGTATCACCAATTCTCTCATGGCCAATTCTTCCCTCTCAATTTCAATCAAACAACCAACTCGTTTTTGACCCTAGCGATCGCTATTTCATGCCTTCTTCTCATCCACCGTTTCCTCCTCTTCCTCAAACACCGCCACCATTGACCATTCCGTTCTACAATGAACATGTGTACATCAAGAGGGCTTCTTCTGCACTGCAGTTTGATTACCATGATGATCCATTAGGGTTGTCTTTGGCTTGTGTAACCAGTTCAATATTCATTTCTGCTCTCACATAGAAAAAGAAAGATGAATGATAGCAAGTAAAACATTTTCGTTGCATACAAGAAACAATAAAGGAACACACAAAATTAAGCCATCAAGACAATGAAAGTAAGTAGAAATGAACTTTGAAAGGGAAAACAAATAACAACTTACTGCATATATCAACTACATGAATGTTTCATTAGCATTAGATGTCGAGTAGCACCACAATCCCCACCATCTAGAAAAACACTAATCTATTTCAATTCGAGAATCCGAGATATCTTGCATTACATTACAAGGGTAAAATATATGTCAAAACATGAACACTACAACTGGATGAGATTCTTGAGGCAGTAAGTACCGACAATAAACCAACCAACGAGAATGGACGCGAAGGCAACCATGAAGATCAAGAAGTTTGAACCACCAAAAAGAAGCCCTATGGAGCAGACAACCCCAAAGGCAACAAAGACCTCGCCGCTACAGTATTGCTTACCCAAGTACCTTTGAAAAACATGAAGACTGCTAAATTCACCCCATTCCATCTAGCATGCCCACCATATCCCATTCTGTTTATGTTGTTTGATCCAAAGGGTGGCAGTTGCACGTAAACAGGCTAATGTTCTTGGTCTTTGTCATCTCAGCAGGTGCTGTCGATGTCTCCTCAAATGCATCGATGATGGCGTGAATGACATGTCGGTTAGGGGAAGAATCCCAGCAAGCACAGAAGCACGTGTAGCAGCCGAAGCAGGAGCAGCCCAATTTAGGGGGGTAGTGG
>JAULAV010002124.1:0-49999 GCA_030789695.1 Scilla litardierei | reverse complement strand
GAGCCCTTCGCGATGGCCCCCTCCTCGTCAGAGCGGGGAGACCGTCGCCAATGAGGCCGGGACTGAAGCCGCACGCCAGAGAGGCAACAAGAGCGCACCCTAGATCGCTTCGACGAGGAAGCCATCTATCAGCAACTCTGCTTCCTCGCCGCAGAGCATGAGAGGCTCCAGCGGGGGAACATGGAGTACCAGGAGATCCTGGAGGCGTCGACCTCGGGCCAATGACACAGGAACGTGCGTAGCCCGACGTCCGTCGGATCCCTGCTGCGGGGAGGAGCCCCCATGATGCCTGCCTCACTCATCGAAGCGACGCGAACATCACCAGCAAGGTCGAAACCGAAGTCGAACCCCATAGAGATGGAGGGAGCATAGCCTCGGGCGCCCCGCTTACCCTGAGGAGGCCACGCCATTAGCACGATTGATAATTTCGGCCCCGAGACCCTCGAGGTTCAAGACCCTCCAGTTGGCGGTCTACAATGGGAGAGGCGGTCCCCTCACGCACGTGCAGCAATACCGATGGGCGATGGAGATGCTGGACGTGGATGATGCACTCTTTTGCCAAGGATTCCAGTAGACTCTACAGGATTCAGACCTGGAGTGGTACCACGGTCTACCCGCCCAGTCTATTAAGAGCTTTGGCGAACTATCTCACAAATTCAGACAGCAATTCTGGGCCGGGTGCACCAGGAAGAAACCCATGGACTACTGTTCACGATCGTTCAGAGGGAAGGGGAGACGATCGGGAAGTACCTGCGTCACTTCCAAGACAAGAAGCTAAGCGTGGTTGCCTGCAGTGACGAGCAGGTCATGATGGCCTTCAAGGCAGGACAGACTAGCCGAAGCCTTCACAAGTCCCTCCTACGAGACCCACCCGCCGACTTTGACGCACTCATCGTCCAGGTAGAGAGATACACACTAAGCGAGGAGGCCCTTGGAACATAGAAGGAGGCCGCCAGGGCAGGAGCACCCAGCATCAAGCTTCGGCCCAACCCCAGGCCAAGGCAGGAGGAGAGGCATATGGGCTGCGACCAACTTGTTCCCCCCAGGCACGACCCAAAAGGACGTCGCCCGCAAGATCGACTCGGACCGGTGTGGGAGTTTACAGTCGCCAGAGAACCAATACGGGCAATCTCGAGGTGGGAGGGACCCCTGCGGGTCCAATACACGCGACTCAATGCCCCAATGATCGAGGTGTTGGCCGCCGCGACGAGGGCCGGTCTGCTTCTAGACCCGCCTCGAGAGTTGAGGTCGGATCCGGTGAAGAGAGATCTCCAGAAGTATTGTCGGTACCACTGGGATTACGGTCATGATACCGACAACTGCTTCACACTGAAGGGGGAGATCGAGTGGTTGATCCAAGTGGGACACCTTGGGGGCTTCCTCGAGGGCAGGAGGCCGATCCGAGAAGAGAGAGCTCCGCGAGGAGCGCAGAGGCCGGACCCACCCCCAGACAACAAACAGGAGGAGCCTTGCCCACTGAGAGCGGTCATGCGCATAGATGTGATAAGCGGTGGACCGTCCTCAGGGGGCACGTCATCTGTGGGCAAGAAAGCATATGCTCGGTAGGTGATAGCGGCAGGCCTTGGCGATGGGGCAAAGCAGAGGAGGGTGGCTCGACCTCCCATCAATTTTACGGATGACGATCTGGAAGGAGTCGAGCTATCGCATGATAACGCCATCGTCATCGCGGCTCAGATCAGGACGACAATCATTATCCGCCTCCTGATCGACACCGGAAGCTCATGTGATATTCTGCTCATGTCAACCGTTGAGAAGATGGGGCTGAAGCCGGCAAACTTAAGGCCTTGCACGGGACCCATCGTCAGCTTCACCGGCCACTCGGTTCCCATTACTGGGGTAATCACACTGCCGGTGTCACTGGGGGAGGAGCCGAGAGTCGTTACATGCATGACGCAGTTCTTTGACGACGACATTGTGTCGGCGTACAACAGGATCATAGGACGGCCGTATATGACTGCCATAGAATAACTCCACAGCCTGCTGCACCACATGGTTAAATTTTAGACTCCACAAGGGGTAGGCCAGGTGCGAAGAAGCCAAAAGCTGTCCCGAAGCTGCTACATGGGATCAACCAAGCACAAGGCCCCGGAGCAAGCCTTATCGGTCAACCTCCTTGATGAACGAGAGGATTACTACGACCAGCAGCCGACACCTGCGGAGGAAGTCGAAGAAGTACCCGAGGTCGCAGAGGAAGGTAGGACTGTCTCCATCGGCACATAGCTTCTGGCCTCTCTGAGGGCGAACCTGATCAACCTCCTCATGGAGAACGTGGACATATTTCCATAGTCGCCCTCGGACATGCCCAGAGTGGATCCCATGGTGATCTCCCACAAACTGAACGCGGACCTGGAGTCCTGACCGGTCCGACAAAAGAAGAGGAGCGCATGAGGAGAGAGGAGGAGGGAAGCTGACGAAGAGGTAGAGCACCTTCTACAGGCCAAGTTCATCAGGCCAGTGAGCTATCAAGAGTGGCAAGCCAACGTCGTCTTGGTAAAGAAGGCCAGCGGGAAGTCGTGCATATGCGTCGACTTCACGGATCTTAATAAGGTGTCCCCGAAGGATAGCTTCCCGCTACCGAGGATCGACCATCTGGTCGACCAGGCATCTGGTTATGAGTTGCTGAACTTTATGGAGGCATTCTCGGGCTACAACCAGATCCCAATGGCAAAGGAGGATGAGGAGAAGACGTCCTTCATCACCGACGACAGCACCTTCTGCTACATGAAGATGCCGTTCGGATTGAAGAACGCCGAGGTGACCTATCAGTAGATGGTAGACAAGATTTTTGGCTTACAGGTCGGTCGGAATCTGTAAGTCTACATCGACGACATGCTGGTCAAGAGCAAGAAGGCTTCGGACCACCTCGACGACCTGAAAGAGACCTTCCAGAAGGTGCACCGGTATGATCTGAGGCTGAACCCGACGAAGTGCATCTTTGGCGTGCAATCGGGGAAGTTCCTTGGCTTCATTCAAACGAAGCGAGGAATTGAAGTGAACCCAGACAAGGTGTCGGCCCTTATCAGCATGACACAACCGCGAACCATCCGAGACTTGCAGCGGCTTAACGGCAGGGTCGCTGCCCTAGGGAGGTTCCTGTCGAAGTCTGCAAAGAGGTCGCTCCCATTCTTCAGAGTCCTGCAGAAGGCCCTCACCGATGAGAAAGTTGATAGAAGGGTGATCCAGTGGGACGACACCTTCACCCTAGCATTTGCTGAGCTGCGAGCTTATCTACAAAGCCTACCGCTGCACAGGAAGCCCAAGGAGGGAGAACAGTTGGGACTGTACCTGGCCACCAGTGAAGAGGCCGTCATCTCGGTCCTGATCAAGGAAGAGAACGGCATTCAACGACCGGTATACTATGCAAGTTGGGTGCTTCGGGACACAGAGACCCATTATAGCCCCATAAAGAAGGTCGCTTACTATCTCGTCACGATGGCGCGGAAGCTCCGGCCATACTTCCAAGCTCACCCCATTTCTATCCACACCAACCTGTCGCTCGAGAAGAACTTGAAGAGGCTGGAGCAATCGGGCAGGATGCTCAACTGGAGCGTCGAGCTCAGCGAGTTCGACATAGTCTACAAGGCCCGAACGCGATCAGGGCCAAGCACTGGCAGATTTCATGGTAGAGTGCACCATCGGAGATCTTTTTGAAGAACTGCCGAGCACTCAACCGACCGCTACATGTCAGAGAGCACTGGAAATGGCCGAACCCTCGATGCCCGCCCAAGGAGAAGTAGGCAAATTATGGATCGCCTACATCGACGGGTCAGCCACAGGGTCCGGAACGGGGGCAGGCATCGTCATCCAAACTCTCGACAGATGCCTGCTGGAGTACACACTGTGCTTTAGCTTCTCGGCAACTAACAATGTTACGAAATGTGAAGCCGCAGTCAACGGATTGAAGCTGTGCAGAGTGATGGGGGCGACAAACGTGCTGCTGCTGAGCGACTCACGGCTCGTCGTCCAACAGGTCCAAGGGAGCGTTGATGCCCGAGAGGAGATGATGAAACAATACCTTAAGCACACCTGGGCCAAGCTCCAGAAGTTCAAGAAAGCGGAGGTTCGACACCTACCTCGCTCCAACAATCTCCGGGCCGACGCCCTGTCAAAGCTGACCTCCTCCTCCCCTGCCGAGATTGGGAAGGCCATCTACGTCGAGAACCTGTTGGCACCCACCATTGAAGAAGACGAATTAATGTGTGTCAACCAGACGACGACCTGGATGAGCCCGATAATAAAATACCTAGAGACGGGTGCCCTGCCCGAGGAGCGGCTGGAAGCTAAGAAGATTGAGAGGCGAGCCCTGTCGTTCATGATCTTTGACAGAGTGCTTTACTGTAGGTGCCGTGCGAGGTTCGATGCCCTGCCTTACCTGAAGTGCCTGGGGCCAGGCCAAGCCGAATAGGTCGTCTGCAAGGTACACGAAGGCCTCTGCGAAAACCACTACGGTGGGCGCACTATCGCCCATAAAATAGTGTGCCAAGGATACTACTGGCCGACCATGGTCCAAGACACAACCAAGTATGTCAAAAAGTGCGAAGAATGACAGAAATTTAGCAGACACACTGCGGCACCACCGGCTGACCTAGTCCCCATTCTCGGTCCGGTCCCCTTTGCCAAGTGGGGACTCGACATCCTCGAGTCTTTCCCGAAGGCCTCTGGTGGAAGGAAGTATCTCGTCGTCGTCGTCGACTACTTCACCAAATGGGTCAAGGCGGAACCTTTGGCTCGCATCACGTAGACAGACATGAAGAAATTTATCTGGAAGTCTAGCATCTGTCACTTCAGAGTGCCTCGCTCCATCGTGACAGAAAACGGAAGACAGTTCGACTGCGAGGGCTTTTGGGACTTTTGCTCGGACTGGGGGATCAATCTTCACTTCTCTTCTGTGGCGCACCCGCAGTGCAACAGGATGGCAGAGGCAGCAAAAAAATGCATACTGGGCCCCCTGAAGAAGAAGGTCGGCACCGCTCTTGGGTCTTGGGTGGACGAACTACTGGGTATTCTCTGGTCATACCGCATGACCCATAAAGCTTCAATTGGGAAAAGCCCATTCATGCTGGCGTTTGGGGCGGAAGCGGTCGTCCCCGTGGAGGTGGGCGAGGAAACCTTCGGCTTCGATACTTCGATGAAGATATCAACGTGGAGGGCTTCGGCCTCAACCTTGAGCTCATCGACGAAGTGAAGGATCGAGCTCTAACGAATCTCGTCCTACATAGCCAGAGGATGGCCCAGCACTACAACTCCAGGGTACGGAAGCGGAGCTTTAGAATCGGTGACCTAGTCCTCAAAGACGCAACCTTCAAACCAGAAATCGTCTGTCGGTGGAAGGTCGCAGCAAAGTCGGAGGGGCCTTATGAAATCATCGACATCGTCGGGCCGGCCACGTATATTCTTGCAACCTTGGACGGGGGCGAGCTAGCCCACCCTTGGAATGCCGAGCAGTTGCTAAAATACTACCAATGAATTCGTGAGTGTTAATAAAATTACCTTCGTTCCTGTCATATTTTCGAATTTTGGTATCTCCACTTGAAAATTTCAGTTTAACGCACGAGACTTCTGGGCAAGCTTACGGAGCCTCGCCACCCAAACTGGAGAAAAAGGGGATGGGCCGAGCTACGGCACCCTCCCCCCTCAAATGAAGACTCCGAGGCAGGATCCTTCCTCGACACCCAAACTGGAATGACCAATGCGATGTAGGCAACAGCCCAATACCCGTCCGACTATAGAGGCTGTGGGGAGTCGATGGCCCAATACCCGCGCTCTCAAAGACTCCGGGGCAAGCTTTCGGAGCTCCGCCACCCAAATTGTAAAAAAGGGCATGGGCCGAGCTACGGCTCGCTCCCTCCTCAAATGAAGACTCTGGGGTAGAATCCTTCCTCGCCACTCAAATCGGAATGACCAATGCGGGGTAGGCGACGGCCCAATACCCGTCCGACTATAGAGGCTGTAGGGAGGCGACAGCCCAATACCCTCCCTCTCAAAGACTTCGGGGCAAGCTTACGGAGCTTCGCCACCCAAACTGGAGAAAAAGGGCATGGACCAAGCTACGGCTCCCTCCCCCCTCAAATGAAGACTCCGGGGCAGGATCCTTCCTCGCCACCCAAACCGGAATAACCAATGCGGGGTAGGCGACGGCCCAATACCCGTCTGACTATAGAGGCTGCGAGGAGGGATGGCCCAATACCCGCCCTCTCAAAGACTCTGAGGCAAGCTTATGGAGCTTTGCCACCCAAACTGGAGAACAAGGGCATGGGTCAAGCTACGGCTCCCTCCCCCCTCAAATGAAGACTCCGGGGCAAGATCCTTCCTCGCCACCCAAACATGAATGACCAATGCGGGGTAGGCAACGGCCCAATACCCGTCTGACTATAGAGGATACGGGGAGGCGATGGCCCAATACCCACCCTCTCAAAGACTCCAGGGAAATCTTATGGAGCTTCGCCACCCAAACTGGAGAAAAAGGGCATGGGCCAAGCTACGGCTCCATCCCCCCTCAAATGAAGACTCTGGGGCAGGATCCTTCCTCACCACCCAAACCGGAATGACCAATGCAGGGTAGGCGACGGCCTAATACCCGCCCTCTCAAAGACTCTGGGGCAAGCTTACGGAGCTTCGCCACCCAAACTTGAGAAAAAGGGCACGGGCCGAGCTACGGCTCCCTTCTCCCCTCAAATGAAGACTCCAGGGCAAGATCGTTCCTTACCACCCAAACCGGAATGACCAATGCGGGGTTGACGACGGCCCAATGCCCGTCCGGCTATAGAGGCTGCGGGGAGGCGACGGCCCAATACCCACCCTCTCAAAGCTCCGGGGCAAGCTTACGGTGCTTTGCCACCCAAACTGGAGAAAAAGGGCATGGGCCGAGCAACAGCTCCCTTCCCCCTTCAAATGAAGGCTCCGGGGGCAGGATCCTTCCTCGCCACCTAAATCGGAATGACTAATGCTGGGTAGGCAACGGCTCAATACCCGTCCGACTATAGAGGCTGCGGGGAGGCGACGGCCCAATACATGCCCTCTCAAAGACTCCGGGGCAAGCTTACGGAGCTTTGCCACCCACACTAGAGGAAAAGGACAGGGGCCGAGCTACAGCTCCCTCCCCCCCCCCTCAAATGAAGACTCCGGGGTAGGATTCGTCCTTGCCACCCAAACCGGAGAAGGGCACGGGCCGAGCTACGTGCTCGCTCCCCCTTCAAGAACAGACTCCGGGGCAGGATTCGTCCTCGTCAACCAAATCGGAGAAGAACATGGGCCGAGCTACGCGCTCGCTCCCCCCTCAAGAGCAGGATCTGGGGCAGGATTCGCCCTCGCCACCCAAACTGGGGGAAAAGGACAAGGGCACCCAGACCGGGGCAGGCCTCGCGTAGGGTTAAAACCTCCGGTCAACTCACGATCCCGATAAAGTATGCTCCTGATGCGACTTATCATTACAAAATGACACTCTGGAAGCCCACCATTAATGACGACGCACCCCCCGAGAGGTGCAGGCCTAACGCTTCACGCTTGATGCGTCATGCCTGACACCGCTTGACAAAAGTGGGTTCGAATGACCCTACCCTGACAAGCCAGCTCACAGTGCCAGCTCATCATATCAGCATATCAGCAGCTACCTACCCTCACCATCTATAAATACTCGCATGTCCCCCTTTAGGAGGAGAAAAAGAATGTGAGGGCGAGTAAGCCTTAGTCCGGCTCCCATGAAGGTTGAAAGGGAACGAGACGCCCCCGTATTTGATCTCTCCTCACAAACTCGGGGCATTAGGATCGATTTGCCTTTAGACACTCCCCCCTCTCAAAAGGAGTCCATCGTTGGCCCGATCGTTGGATAGGCCCTCGGTCGACAATGGACCGTGCCCCCCGACGAGCTATTCCTTTTACATACGGATCGCCGACGGGTTATTCCTATTACAGCAGGATGGTCTGCCTTCCACTCCTCGACTTCCCCTAGACAACTTGCGACAGGAGACCTAGGGGACCTACGGCAGACTGCTCCTCCCTTCCAGGGCTCGCTCCGCAACGACCTCCACCACAGGGGAAGGCGTTGCTACCCGCGCGGCGACGTTCAAAATCATCGTGAAGGGCTCCACCCTACCAAATCACCCCACTGGGCACCCCGTTCCCGGACAACGGGTCCCCTCCACCCTACAACGGCCCGCCTTCCACTCCTCGACCTCCCGGGGAGGCTACACCACCATGACGGCTCCTGCTCCTCCTCTCCCAGGGTTCCCTTCGAGCCAGGGGAACTCCCAGAAGAGATAAAGCAACCCACCATCATCGAGGAGGTGAAAGAGGATGCAATGAGTATCGGTGGAGAAGGAAGGCCACGTCTAAAACTGGAGTTGCTCATTCTGAGCAGCTTACAGCAAAGAGTAATGGCCAGCTAGCCTGTCTACGGAGGCCGTCACGCTCGTCCAAACATAGTCAAGTGTCTTTGAGTTCTGTGGAAAAGTTTACTTGTCTATGAGTTCTGCCTAACTCCTGGGCGAGCTTACGGAGCTCCGCCACCCTAACCGAAGAAGGGCACGGACCAAGCTACGTGCACGTCCTTCCCTCAAGTGCGACTCGTCATCTCTTACTGTCACTTTAGTTTTACTTAAATTATGCATAGAACACCCATGCACCAGAGCAAAAATGTCAGTCTATTCAACATTGACAAAAATTTTACAAAGTCACAACGGGGCGGACCTCACATAACGAGGCCTCCCTCTGGTCGACCCCATCGCTCATCCGAAATAAACAAAAAGGGGTGACAAGACTACTCCGGCGGTCCCCGCCACTTGGGGTACCATCCATTGTGTCGGTCTTCGGGGAGTCGCCCTCAATGTCGACAAATGAGCCCTCGTCGTCGGCCGCTTCCCCCTTACCGTCAGAGGTCGCTAGCCTGTCAAAATCGACCTCGGTCCAAGGGTAAAGCCTCCCCACCCTTTCCTTGACCCAACGAAGGCAGGCCTCCCAACCATCAGCCCGGCCATCCTCCAGGCCTTCAGTTCGACCTTTCTCCAGGCCATCGCCATCATCTCTGCAAGGGCAGGGAGGATGGTTGACTCTTGATAACCTCGAAATTCTTCGGTTTTCAAGGCCAGCTCGTCCTTCCTGGCTTTCATGTGCACCGCCAGATCAGCCGCTAGCACCCTCTCTTGCTCTAATGCAGCTTCTAGCTTTGCTACGTGAGTCGCCGCGGCGGCGGCCTTCGTCTCATGATCCACCAGGAGCGCCTCTAGGTGTTGAACCTCTGACCTCAGCATGTCGCACTGGCCCCTCTCCAGTGCCAGCCTCTTGTCGGCCTCCTTCCGGAGCTTGGTAAGCTCGGCTGCCTTCCTGGCAACGGCAACCTTGACCTTGTTCAGAGCGGGCATATGGCACCTAGCAGCGACCATCATAGCTGTGGCCTGCATGACAAAATGGAACGGGTCGGACTACTCGTTGGCAAAAATGCATCTAGTATACCTGATCCGGTCCGGACGACCAACCTGCATGGAGTGCCACACCGCAGAGGTGCACAGCTGCTCCTGCCCAATAGCGGCCAAGCTTTCCTTATCTCGGGGCAGCTGACAACTCTCGACCAACCTCGCTCTTACCCCGGCCTCGTCGAATATCGACTCGGTGGCCCCGACTCGATAAGGCATCGTATGAAGGGCGTCCTGAGGGAAGCCCTCGATCACGGCCTTCTTGGATTTGAAGGCGACGAGCGAGGCCACACAGCTGGCATGGCCAGGCTTCTCCAGGATGAACCACGGGCAGCCATAAGGCCAGCTGTCCCCTCTCGACGGCTGGGCAGCCCTAAGGCCAGTAGTCCCCTCCCGATGGCCGGGCGACGGTTGCTCGATCTCCGACGGCAACTTCAACAGCAACGACACAATCTTCGGTGATCGTAAACACTTCTGGAATTTCGAAAGTGTGAAACTCTCTCTCGTCACCACCCATACCAACTTATAAGGCACATCGAATGATCCCGACCGCAGACGACCAGCCACGCATCGAAGATCCGTGCCTTTTGACGCCTCGATCCGTGTCTCGTGGCGCCTCGATCTGTGCCCTCTGATGCTTCGACCTGACGCCTTGACTGATAGCCACAATCACGTCCGCCATGTGTCACCCTCCGAATGGTCAAGGCGCTTCGATTTCCTCCTGCCTCCGATTCGAAATGATTGCGTCGAATCGGGAAGCGTGTTTTTCGAAAAATACTCCTGCTTTTTTTCTAAATTAGGCCAAGGACCGGCCCCACCGCCATAATGCGCAACGAGAAACAAGGCAACCACGAATCAACAGACAAGGCCGAACTGCCACACCGGCCATAAGCGAGCACATCCGGGCTTAAATACCTCGACTCACACCATCCTATCTACCTCCCTAATCGCCCAAAGCTCGCTCTCATACCCAAGTCGGACTTACTATGTCTCAAGATTCTACTGCCCGCGGCTCAGCGCTCGCCGACAGAAGAACATTGGGGGCATTCATACCCTTGCAAGATCACCATCTACACAACCAACTAGGAGAACAAGAAGTAAGGAAAACAAAATTACTTCCATTTATTTAACATTTCTACAACACAGAGCCTGTCTAGAATAGGATGCAACATCAGGCTCAGCCAATACCCAGTCGTACAAAATTCCCCTACACTAAGAGCGCCTCGACTACGTCACCTCACCCTCGGCCTCCGCCACTCAGAGCCGGCGTCTCCTCAAGGTCGTCCTCCTCCACTCCTTCCCATTCCAATGGCATGCCGAGCTTGGGGAAATCAGCATCGAGCCAGGGATACAAGCACGCCAACCGGGCCTTCATCTTCCCCATCCCCTCCCCGATGCTAGCTTCCTCGTTTCTTGTAGCAACATGATGATCACCTTGTCCTGATAGCGGCATACAGCGGCGTCCGTCATGCCCTGGTCGACCTTCCCCTTCTCCTCTACCTGCTTCTTCAGGGCAGCCTTCTCCTTCTTCTCTGCCTCGATCGCCTTCCTCAGCTCGGATATCCTCTCGTGCTGGAGATCGATTATCCGCTTCTTACCGTCCATTTCCTCGACATGCCTCTTCAGGAGGTCAGCCTTCCTTCCCTCTTCCTCCTGAAGTTGACGCTCGAGTGTAGCCTGCTTCACCTCGAAGTACTCGGTCCGCGCCATCTGAACATCACGGGCCGTCGTGACCCGCTCCAGCTCTGCCTCTTTTTCTCGTAGCTTTTCCCTCGCCTCATTAAGCTCGGTCCTCGCCTTCTCAAGAGAGGCCTTGGCTAAGGCCATCGGGGTGTGGCGTTGCAGGGTCACTATAGCTGCCACTGCCTACAAAAGGATCCAACCGAGTCAGACGCGAGCAAAAAGACCTCGGGGGCAAATTAAGGAGTTCGACCTACCTGCATAATGTGCCATATCACGTAGTCGCACAACCTCTCTGCACCAACATTAGTCAGGGATTCACGATCCCGAGGCAGTAGGTAGTACTCTGCCAGACGGGCCGCCACTCCGACATCCTCGAACATCGACTCCTCCCCGCCTATCCGGTTGGTCGGCTGGTGGACTTCCTCACTAAGAAGGGCCTCGACCTCGGCCCTTGTCGACCTGAAATGGGCAAGCGCTCTCTCGCAACTCGCTCTTCCCGCCTCCCACATGGGAATCTCGTGGGGTCACTTCTCGACGGGAGGTGGCTTGCGGGGCTTATCCGAGGTCGGGATCTGCAGAGAGACCGTGCAAACCCCTCCCTGGTCGGACGGACCCTTCGGTACGGCCTTGCTAGTTCGTTAGGGAGCAGCATCTGATTTGGATGTCCTCGCCTCATGTTCGTCTCTTCTGCAACTGGGACCTCAGCGCTTCGTTTTCGGGTTACCACCTTCACTGGCCCCTCCTCATCCATCGCCCTCTTACCTTTATCTCGAGGGTCGGTCTTCTTCGCAACCGACACGTCAGCCACCCTTAGCACCTCCTCCCACGAGAGCATCATATCTTCTCCTGCAAAGGAGGGAGAGATCAGGGTAAGCCTACTTGAGGGCTCGCCAGATTCAAAGTACCTTTGGCCCAAAAATCCCGGGTGAGCCGATTGTCCTGTATCAAGCTCGCCAGGTGGCGGTCCGCCTTGGGTAGCTCCGCCAAAATTTGGGCATTCGCCAAATTTTCACCCGTCAATGTCACCTTCTCGTTCACTAGATGGTTTAAAGCCCCCCAGTTCGACATCAATACCATATCGGCTGGCATCTTGACGAAGACGAAACTCTCCATCCACCCCACCGCATCGGCCGTCACCCCGACAATAAGATCTCGTCCCTTCCTTGCACAGATACAATAGTATGTCTCCCTCTTCCTCACCTTAAAGAAATACTAGAATAGCGCCAGGGACGGGCTCAGGGGCTGGCGACACAGAGGACGATAAATACAACCAGCAAACCAAAGGAGCAGGGCGCCAGGGTGAAAATCGGCAGCTCCAAGAAGTTCAAAAGGTGGAGAAGGTGAGGGTTGATCGGGAAGCAGATCCCTAACTTGAAAGACCGAACGTAGACCCCAATTTCATTATCACCCGGCCGACATGCCCCCTCCACGGGTCCGGGGAGCCGCACTTCATAAGGCGGGCAGGCGAACCACACGCGAATCTCTCGAATGTTAACACTGTCCGACCTGCACCGGATGGCCACAATCGACCTTGACGTGTCTTTTCAGGACCCCCTCTGCCTCTGCGTACATTACATCCACTGCCACATCTCCTCTTCCACTGACTCTTCCGTCACTACCCCACTACCGCCTCCGAGCTCAAAATGAGATGCCATTGCTCGGGAGATCAAGAAATTACCTAGCAGCGCAGCCGAGCTAAAGAGACGACCAGAAACGGATCTCCAGCAAGGGCAGCGACAACAACATCGGTGGCGTTAAATGGAAACTGGAAAGCTCGAAGGAAAGTTGAAATTGAAAGAAACTTTCGATCGATCCTCTCCTTCCCGTACTTATAGCAAGCCTTAGGCCATCCCGGCCATCGATGCGCTGCCATGCGGCACCCATCTGAGCCCCACTGACGCCTCGACTGGCACGACAGTCACTTCCACCACGTGTCATTCTCCTAGTAGCAGAGGCTCTTCGATTTCCACCTGCCCTTTCCAATCGTAATAATGACAGCAAGAAGGGCGGGTGCCCCGGGACCACCGCCGACGGTTCCAAGCATGGCACACGGTCCAACCCGCTATTTTTGAGAAGGGGGAAGGATGGTGCGTCATCCGCACCGAGCCGGGCCTCTACCTCGAACCCGAATGATGAGCGCAATTGTTACGACCTAAAGATAGTAATCGTCCGACTTTCTAACCATGGCCGTCGGCGAGCGGCAGCTCGCCCTGCCTTCTTAGAAACCACGCCTCGGTTGGCAGAAGGTGTGTAATGCCCTGATAGCTACTACACAAGTACTAGAGGGGGGTGAATAGTAATTTAAAAATCAAGAGTATAATTCCTAATTAATGTGCAAACTCAACCAACAATGCGGAATGAAAGATTGACAACAGTAAAAGACAAGCGCAAACAAGCAATGTAACGGGTTGGGATCCACCCAAGTCTCCCCGACTTGTTCCTGGTGATCCTACATCCCAAACACCCAGATCTCCTTCGGCTACTTGAGTTAGAATCCTCTAACCCAAGTTTGCACTATGAAATTCTTGTAGAAAACCTCTACAAGATCAAATCATACACAAATGAAAAACGTGACTCCCACAACCCGGGATCACGATCTTCTCTCACAACCGAGAGATAAACTGAAATATCAATGTAAATTAAACAATGAAATACTTACCAACAAAATCCTATGCCTTGAGTAAACTTACTGATTTTAAGGCAAGGAAGATTTTGAAGGATAGAATGTCACCAAACCCTAGCTCCACCCAAGATGAACAGCGATCGAAGGCTAGGATGGAGTTGGTGACTTTGAATCAAGCTCTTGGCTTGACTGGATCACAATGAAGAGAATCTCTCTTAAGGAAATAGGGGCTCAAGGAGTTTGGAGAGATTCTTTGTGAGAAGAGAGAGCTTGGAAATGAGAGTTGAATGCTTTCTCTTTGATTCTCTAATACTCAATAATGGCAGCCTTGAATACTAGGTTAGAAGCACTTCAGGTATATATAGGATAGAGAGAAGAGAGAAGCAAAATCGTGGCATTAAATGCCCAACAGATCTATTTCTGAAGCAGTCTAATCGGTCTAAGAAGGATCACTGACCGATTAGTTTTGCAACTAGTCAGTCGGTGATTCTTCTTAGACCGACTAGATGGCAGACATCCAAGATAGAGAATTCAGGAGAATAGAACTAGTCGGTCTAAGATGACTTGCCAACCGACTAGTTTGACAACTAGTCGGTCGGTGAGTGTTCTTTGACCGACTAAGAAGATGATATTCAATAGGATGAACACAAGAGAACTAGTCGGTCTAAGAACAAATTCCAACCGACTAGTTTCACAACTAGTCTGTGGATGGATGTTCTTGGACCGACTAACTAGTCAACAGTAGCTAGGCTGAAGAAATGAAAGTATAACTAGTTGGTATAAGAAAGATTCCCAACCGACTAGTTTGACCACTAGTCGGTCGGTGAACCTTCTTGGACCGACTAATTGGTCAACAGTGAAGAGGCTGAATTGAGCAAGGAAATCCAGTTGGTTCAAGAAGGATTCTTAACCGACTAGATGACAATCTAGTCGGTTGGTTCTTCTTCTTGAACCAACTAAGATGCACTAGAAGCCGCGAAATGAAGTGTAAAGCTTCGGGAAAGTTTCTATGGGCTTCTAAGATAATCCTAGCTCTAAGATATGAGCGTTATGAAGATTATAATGTAAGACCTACTCAAGGCTTAACATTCTACGAAAAGAAGCTAGAAGGCTATAAAATAAACTAGACGAACTGTCTTCAAAGCTTCCATTCGAATCTTTTGACTTCAATAATGCTCTTTGAGCTTCAACAAAGCTTCAGGCACACGATCACGCGCTTTGAGAAGTCTTGAGACGTCGCTTTTGATGTACATAGAATTTTGGCGACGATCTCCATTACTGCACTCACAAAGAGTTAGTTCACGATATTTATGTTTGTTCATCATCAAAACCAAATCCGGTGAATCAATACTCAACATTCTCCCCCTTTTTGATGATGACAAACCAACATAAATAGTAATCAATAATAATGCGTCAAATAAAATTTACTTACTCCCCCTGCATTGATGACACGTTAATTCCGTATTAAATAATAATCATACGCATCAAGCAGACGAGGAAAGTATAAAATATGAACCCAATTATTGAAATTTAGGATCTAAATCCATTTTTATATCTTAACTCCCCCTGAATCTAACATATCAAATTAGATTCACGGTAAATTTCTTTGAATTATCATTTAGCACATCGTCATTATTAATTCTCTCCCCCTTTGGCATTAGCAAAAAGAGCGGGAGGAGATCAACGACAACAACAATGGCTAAAATAAAAGCACAAGAGTCAAAGAATACGACCACGGTCCAAATGACACCGATGTAAAATAAAGAAGAAAATCAAAGCGTGCCAACGAGACCATAGTCGAAAATTCGAAAAATAAAATCATCAAAACTCAAATCAATTTCACGTATTAAGTTATGGAACATACTCTCCAATATCAACATTCTTAGTGAATTTAGTGCATGGAAAACAATTCTATGTTTTCATAGAAACAATTCTATTTAATCAATATAATCGTCGAGCGACGAAATCAACATCAGAGACAAAAAGAAATATAATGTGCACACTGAAGTAAATGGCTACACGATGTATATATATATATATATATATAACAGAATACATCAAAAGGTATACATCTGCCAACACAAATACAAACGATCATCAGATCGGTGCACAACATACAAAACATGTCTCAACAGACATCAAAACGAACATACATCAAAATGTATCACCAAAATATCCAAAAAAGTACATAAAAAATACATAACCACCCAACTATCCTACCCCACTCTCTCACGACAAAATAGATCATCCAAGTGCACATAGGAGAGTCCTCCAATGCAAGCTCAGGAGGCAGAGGCAGGATCAGCAGCAGCATTAGGCTGTGCAGAAGGGGTGGTGGTCTCTGGATCGACTGGAGTGTCCACCGAAGGGAGGGTGGCAGTAGGAGTGCTCTCAGGAGCACGAGCAGAAGTAGTGCCAACTGACGTACCCTCGGGGGCACGAACAGGAGAACCAACAAGCTCCTCAAGATCAGCATCATCCATGTCCTCCTCGTGAGAAACTGTAGGAGGAACCTCAATGCCCAAGTGAGAACAGATGCGAGCAAGCATCTCCACATAACGAGCAATACGAGCCTCATGACAGCTCTGAGAAGCAGAAGAGTCAGGGCAAGAAGGTGGATGAGGAGCTGAAGGGGTAGTCCTCTGAACGTGATGCAAGGCCGCAAGAGACTTCTTGACGGCAGTTGCATTCAGGGGAGGACCCAACGGACGCTGATCATCAGGAGGGAGAGGAACGCCGAAGTGGCGGAAGACAAGAGTCAACAAGCAAGGATATGGAATATGGGATGACTTTGTGGACTTACGGATGCATTCAAAGGAGTCCATCTTATCTAAGATAATGCGGGCCCAATTTATCTCGCTTCCCATAAAAAGAGCGTAGATAAGCTTGAGGAAAGGCTGGGAGGGCAAGCTGGAGGAGCCGTACTTCGGTAGAAGACACGACTTCAGAATGAGATTTATGACCCACGCATTAGGCTTGAAAGATTTCGATGGAACGCCAATCATGGCGGGAGGGATGACATGGAACATCTCAGCAAGCATGGACTGGTCAAGATCGTGGATATTATCCACGAAGATATCAGAGGGGAGCAGGCCAGATGAGGAAACACCAATCAACTGCCCTAAAATCTCTGCCCTGAGGACAATAGGAGTCCCCTAGATAGTGGTCTCAATGTAGTGTGTGTCATCATACTCACCATGTACTTGATTGGCATAGAATAATTTGACGAGTCTGGGATATGGATGAGGATTCGCCTTGGAATCATGGCGAAGATAATCTAGAAGACCGCTATAGGAGAGGAGATCTACGAGCTGAGGAAAATCGGAGAACTGAACGAAATGCTCCAGAATCAACGGACAGTGCTCAATACGATTGTATGCCGCAAGACACATCAGGTCATCATGACACAACGAGATATCGACCCCACCGAAGGCATGGGGGCCTTCCCCTTAGACAGACGAGAGGTAGATCGAGGAGGAGGAGTAGGAGCCTTCTCGGTAGGCCCAGTCTCTGGGATATACACATCGTCGGAGTCAGGAGGTTAGGGAGCACGGAAGGGTCCAGGAGACACAGTATTCTTCTTAGGCTGGGGCTTGGGTTGAGATGTGGGTTTTGGCTTGGAAACAGTAGTCCTCTTCTTCTTGAGGGGAGACGAGGAAGAGGATGGAGAGGTAGGCGTACGAGTGGTTTTGGCACGACGTTTGGGTTGAGGATTAGGGTCGATTGATGGCTCGACGATCATGGGGGATGGAGCGGTATGACGGATAGGGATGCGAGTCTTCACCATGTGATCGAGACAAAGAAACCGAGCGAAATCTGACCTAGAAGTGAACCCTAAATCGAACGAACAGAAATCGAATGGAAAGAACCCTAAAATCTTAGAGAGTGTGAGAGATGATACCCTAGGAAGTAGAGAGATGGCCGGCGGCGACTAACAGTGGCCAAAAACGGTAGCGCACGGTGGTCGGAGACGGCGGAGGAGGCTGAGGAGTCGAAGGGTTTAGGGTTTGGGAAATATCGTGCACCGATTAGAATGAATTCTAATCGGTGCGGATGAGTTATAAATCGATTGGGAGAGACAAAGACTGAAATTACCCTGTGCAACTTGTCGGTCAAAGTTCAAGAGCTGATCGACTAGAATGCAATCTAGTCGGTCGGCCGATGAGCTTGGACCGACTAACTGCAAACAGCAAGTGAAGTCAAAAATAAGGCATGAGTTAGTCGGTCTGAGTTCAATCACTGATCAACTAGAACTGAAACTAGTCGGTCGGCTAATGAACTGGGACCGACTAAAAGAGTCCAAAAATTTGAGAATTTGAAATTTTGAGTTCTCTCCAAAGAACACTTGGACGAAACAACGAAATCACTCTTAAACATCATTATACTACCCCATAAAACATAGAAAATCATAAATCCGACACGCAAATCGAAAATCCAATCACAAATCCAGAATATCACAACAAATCTAGCATGAGCTTATAAATATCATTATCATGCAGGATTATAGAAAATATGGATCCTAAATTTCGGATTCACCCATAATCCCCAATTCTCGACGTAACCGCACAAAGGAATCTTCCTTGAGTGGTTTCGTGAAAATATCGGTGATTTGCTTCTGGGTTTCAACGTACACTAAAATGATGTCCTTTTTAGCAACATGATCATCTAGAAAATGGTGACAGACATCTATGTGTTTGGTACGTGAGTGGTGTACCGGATTCTTAGAGAGACATATTGCACTTTGGTTGTCCACCATGATAGGGAAAGTATCACAGTTTATACCGAAGTCTTTAAGTGTGTATCTCATCCAAAGAACCTGTGCACATGCAGCACCTGCGGCAATATATTCCGCCTCGGTGGTTGAAAGTGATACGGAATTCTGCTTCTTGGAAAACCAAGAGACAAGAGAATTTCCTATAGAATTGCAAGTGCAACTAGTACTTTTCCTGTCAGATTTGCATCCAGCATAATCTGCATCACTATATGAGATTAACTCACATGTGCTAGACTTTAGATAATATAATCCGTAGTCGAGTGTGTAACTTAAATAACAGAAAATACGTTTTACCGCTACTAAGTGTGAATCCTTAGGTTGTGATTGATAACGAGCACATACACATACAGAAAACATAATATCAGGCCGACTGGCAGTAAGGTATAATAAACTACCTATCATACCTCAGTATAGACGAATGTCTACATCTTTGCCGCCCGTTTCTTTATCAAGATGTGTAGTAGTGCTCATTGGAGTCTTCTTGCCAGAAGCATTCTCCATTCCAAATCGCTTTAGCAACTCCACCGTGTACTTGGTTTGGTGGATGAAGATTCCATCGTACATTTGGCGAATTTGGAGACCTAAGAAATATTTGAGCTCACCCATATGGCTCATCTCAAATTGGTCCTTCATGACATTAGAAAACTCTTCGCAAAGAGTGAAGTTAGTAGTACCGAAAATGATATCATCAACATAAATTTGAACTAAAATAATATCATGACTCGTATACTTAACAAATAGTGTAGAATCAACTTCACCTATTTTAAAACCCAAATCCAAAAGAAAGTTCTTTAGGCAGTCATACCAAGCTCTAGGAGCTTGTCTCAAACCATAAAGTGCGTTCTTAAGTTTGAAAACGTGATTTGGAAACTTTTCATTTATAAAACCCGGAGGTTGAGAAATATAAACTTCCTCAACGACATCTCCGTTTAAAAACGCACTTTTTACATCCATTTGAAAGAGTTTAAAATATTTATGGCATGCAAAAGATAACAACAACCTAATAGATTCTAATCTAGCTACAGGAGCAAAGGATTCTTCGAAATCTATACCTTCCTCTTGCCTGTAGCCTTGAGCTACTAACCGAGCTTTGTTTCGGACGACGTTTTGGTCCTCGTCGGTCTTATTCTTGAAGATCCACTTTGTTCCTATAACAGTGTGGTTCTTCGGAGGCAATGGAACTAGCTCCCAAACCTCATTCCTCTGAAACTGAATGAGTTCCTCCTCCATGGCTAGGATCCCAGCACTGTCTTCGCACGCTTCGGTAATATTCTTTGGCTCTACTGAAGAGGCAAAGGCACAATGAGCGAAGTAGTTGACTTAAGATCTCGTCTTGACACTATCAAGTATGTTGCCAATGACTTGATCATGGAGATGGTCACGAACTATATGAAGCCGTTTGGGAATTCCCTGATCACTAGGAACATTCTCAAAAAAATCATCAGTAGGGTTAGTATCAATAGAATCAATAGAATTAGAATTACCAATAGAATCACATATAACATCCATGGAGTCATCATCATTGATAATTCTAGACGGGACAAAATTTTCATTGAATGAAACATGAAGTGATTCCTCGATCGTTGAGGTTCTTTTGTTGTATATCCGGTAGGCTTTGCTACGTGAGGAATATCCAACAACTATTCCCTCATCGGATCTTGGATCAAATTTGTCCAAACTACCATACGTGTTTTTGATAAAACATTTTGCACCAAAAACTCGAAAATGTTTAACTTGAGGCAATCTACCAAACAACAATTCATAACAAGTTTGTTTGGTATCGAGCCTCAAGAGTATTCTATTAAACACATAGCAAGCGATATGTACCGCTTCCGCCCAAAATTGATGGCTAAGTTGGCTATCATCAAGCATTCTGCGAGCACATTCCACTAGTGTCCTATTCTTTCTCTCAACAACACCATTTTGAGGGGGTGCGCGAGGGAAAGAAAAGGTGTGTGTAATATCAACTTCATCACAAAAATTTGAGAAAGACTCATTCTCAAATTCCCCTCCATGATCACTACAAATAGTGACAATGGTGGTTCCAATGAGATTTTGTACTTTCTTCACAAATATTGTGAAGTTTTCAAAAGCATCATTTTTATTACTTAAAGAAAATACCCAAGTAAATCTAGAAAAGTCATCAACGATGACAAGTCCATATCGAGCATTCCCTAATGAAGTAACTCTAGTTGGCCCAAAAAGATCTAGATGTAAAAGCTCTAGAGGCCGTTTAGATGAAATGCTTTTCTTAGGTTTGAATGACGACTTTGGAAGTTTGCCTCGTTGACACGAGTCACAAAAGCTTTTCTTTTGAAAGGCAAGCTTAGGAAATCCTTTAATAGAATTTAACTTGGAAAGCTTAAAAAGTGTTCCAAAGTTCACATGACCAAAACGTTGATGCCATAAGTGTTGTTCACTTGTGTTGGCAATGAGACATTGTTCATGTGACTTGGGGATGTCTAGGATATATATATCCGTATGGCATGTGCCAGAAAATAAAAAATTATTATTATCTTTACTAAAAATATGACACATTCCTTTCGCAAAGCTAACTTTGTAACCATTGTCACAAAGTTGGCTTATTGAAATAAGATTGTGATTTAATCCTTTAACAAGGTAAACATCACTTATTAGAGGTTTAGATGGGTTACCAACTTTACCAACACCAATGATGGTTCCGCTCTCGTTGCCTCCAAAGACTACTCGGTTCCCATTCACAATGGGCACCACTCCGGAGAGCAATTGAGCTTCACCCGTCATGTGTTTTGAACACCCGCTATCGAGTATCAACCCATCCTTGGAGCTAAATTTTGATTTGTTGCTCCTTTTCTTTTTCTTGAGTACCTAAATATAAAAATATCATTCCATGGTACCCAAGGTCATTGGGTCCTAAAAGATTAGACCTTTGGAAGCCAAGTCCAATTGGACTTAGACTTCCCAACATAATCATCATTGTGCACTACATTCATGAAATAAGAATTTATGTAAGCTTGTTTTTAAAGCATGCTAGTGTCCTTCGGGCCCCAAATAGTGAATGTCTTGGGAGCCCTATCCCTATTGGGAGCATGCATATGTTGTTGATTTCTACGTGATGCATGTGGCCTACAAGGAGGTGGCCTAGGAAATGCATGTCGTGGATAAGCATATGGCACATGATAAAATGGTGGTGGCAACATATGATATGGTGCATGATGGTAATTGTTCATATGATAGTGATATGGATGAACATATGCATGTGGGGGAGCACGTGCGTGAGTGTGTCTCACTTGGTGTGCACGTGCCCGTGGACGTGGAGCATAAAAATCATCATACGTGTGAACATGTGGAGTAAGAGGTGTGTTCCTACGTGGCATAGTATTGGTGTACATAAATACATGACCCTTCTTTGGAGGTCCACCCAAAGTAGGTTTCTTTCCAAACGGGGCTGTGTACCTAGTGGAAGTACCATTTGTAGATGAACTACCCATGGGGTGTTTACTCCCACTAGTTGAGGCATCGAAAGTTGACCTTACAAAGGTGGTGGAAGATTTGGAAGAATTTTCCTTATTATACCCCAAGCCAATACGATGATTGGCCAGAAGTAAGTCATTTAGGATATTATCCAAATGGTCCTTACCTTTATTGAATTTATTAATTCGGCCTAATATGGACTCATACTTCTCGGTGAGAGAAAGTATAGAAGCATCCAAGGTGGACACTTGTGTAGTGTGTTCACAAACACGAGACTTGAGATTCTCATTCTCAATACTCAAAGTTGAGTTTCGAGAAATCCAATCTGTTATCTCGTAATCCTCCGAATTCTCAATATGAATATGCTCAAGTTGAGATTTGAGATTTACAATCTCATTTCTCAAGCCTTCAACAACGGTGTCATTGTTGATGATGATAGGCTTAGGTGAGGTTTGGAGACCAGTTAGCTCATCTTTAGTTTTAGTATATCTATTTACTAGTTTAGAACACTTAGACCAAATTTGCTCGTTAGCTAATCTAAGGTCATTCATTGTTACCTCATCGCCTTCATCCTCGCTTTCATCGGAGGAGGACTCTTGATCATGTTCCTCTCTAGCCATGAAGCACATGTGTGCTTGCTCCACTTGTTCATCATCCGACTCTCCACTTGAGGAGTCCTCATCGGAGTCGGTGAATGTGCCGACAAGTCCTTTCTTGTACCCTTTCTTGTACTTTCGAGACTTGTCGAACTTTGGCGCCTTCCATTTCTCCTTTTGTTTGTTTTGAGGACAATCTGCTTTGATGTGTCCTGACTTGTTGCAGTTAAAACACAAAGGAGCAGAGGCGTTAGTAGAACTAAAGTTAGATTTGTTCTTGAAGTTACCTTTCTGGAAGAATCGGTTGAACTTCTTTGCCATAAGGGCAATGGATTCTAAGTCCAACTCGTCTTCAGATTCTTCATCATTGGTAGATGTAGATGGAGCGGCCTTGAACGCAATCACATTTTTCTTCGGCTCGTCTTGCTTCAAGTACGACTTCATCTTGTCCTGCATCTTTAGTTTACTGTCCTTGCATACCTCATAGGACATCAAGATACCCATTAGTTGTACGACAGTATACTTATTCATATCGTTACCTTCCTCGATGGCGAAGGTACGCTTTTCCCAACACGAAGGAAGTCTGTCAATAATCTTTGAGACTTTCTCCTTTTGGGTGTAAGTCTTTCCAAGAGCCTCCAACTCATTAGTAATGTCAACGAAGCGAGCATAGTACTCCTTCATCTTCTCACCCTGTTGCATGTGAAATAATTCGAATTGTTTATTTACAACAGTGAGTTTGGAGTCTCTTACCTTACTCGTTCCTTCATGCAAGATGAGGAGTGAGTTCCAGATTTGATATGCACTCTTACATGTGCATATCTTGTTGAAGTCTTCGGGCTCCAACGCACATTGCAAGGCATTCATTGCCTTGGCATTGTTTACCTCCGCGGCGACCTCCGTGGTAGTCCACTTAGCGAAGTCTTGTTCAGCGGGCTCGACATACTCCGTCAACGTAGCTCTCCATAGTGAAGTTCTCCGGAGGAACGTTTCTATCCGGCATTTCCAGTACCCATAATTAGCACCGTTGAAGTAAGGAGGCCTAATTGAGGAGTGTCCTTCCATCACCGAAGAAGCTCCTTCACGGTTCTTGAAAGTGCTGTAGTTTGGAGGTGGACGAACGTTCTTGTTGTCGTTGGTAGACATCGCTATGAACTTGGCTCTAATACCAAATGTAATGCCCTGATAGCTACTGCACAAGTACTAAAGGGGGGTGAATAGTACTTTAAAATAATCAAGAGTATAATTCCTAATTATTATGTAAACTCAACCAACAATGCGGAATGAAAGATTGACAACAGTAAAAGACAAGTGCAAACAAGCGATGTAACGGGTTGGGATCCACCCAAGTCTCCCCGACTTGTTCCCGGTGATCCTACATCCCAAACACCTAGATCCCCTCCGGATACTTGAGTTAGAATCCGCTAACCCAAGTTTGCACTATGAAATTCTTGTAGAAAACCTCTACAAGATCAAATCATACACAAATGAAAAACGTGACTCCCACAACCCGGGATCACGATCTTCTCTCACAACCGAGAGATAAACTGAAATATCAATGTAAATTAAACAATGAAATACTTACCAACAAAATCCTATGCCTTGAGTAGACTTACAGATTTTAGGGCAAGGAAGATTTTGAAGGAGAGAATGTCACCAAACCCTAGCTCCACCAAGATGAACAGCGATCGAAGGCTAGGATGGAGTTGGTCACTTTGAATCAAGCTCTTGGCTTGAGTGGCTCATAATGAAGAGAATCTCTCTTAAGAAAATAGGGGCTCAAGGAGTTTGGAGAGATTCTTTGTGAGAAGAGAGAGCTTGGAAATGAAAGTTGAATGATTTCTCTTTGATTCTCTAAAACTCAATAATGGCAGCCTTGAATACTAGGTTAGAAGCACTTCAAGTATATATAGGATAGAGAGAAGAGAGAAGCAAAATCGTGACATTAAATGCCCAACGGATCTATTTCTGAAGCAGTCTAATCGGTCTAAGAAGGATCACTGACCGATTAGTTTTGCAACTAGTCGGTCGGTGATTCTTCTTGGACCGACTAGATGGCAGACAGCCAATATAGAGAATTCAGGAGAATAGAACTAGTCGGTCTAAGAAGACTTGCCAACCGACTAGTTTGACAACTAGTCGATCGGTGAGTGTTCTTTGACCGACTAAGAAGATGATATTCAATAGGCTGAACACAAGAGAACTAATCGGTCTAAGAACAAATTCCAACCGACTAGTTTCACAACTACTCTGTCGATGGATGTTCTTGGACCGACTAACTAGTCAACAGTAGCTAGGCTGAAGAAATGAAAGTATAACTAGTCGGTCTAAGAACGATTCCCAACCGACTAGTTTGACCACTAGTCGGTCGGTGAACCTTCTTGGACCGACTAATTGGTCAACAGTGAAGAGGCTAAATTGAGCAAGGAAATCTAGTCGGTTCAAGAAGGATTCTTAACCGACTAGATGATAATCTAGTCGGTTGGTTCTTCTTCTTTAACCAACTAAGATGCACTAGAAGCCGCGAAATGAAGCGTAAAGCTTCGGGAAAGTTTCTAAGGGCTTCTAAGATAATCCTAGCTCTAAGATATGAGCGTTATGAAGATTATAATGTAAGACCTACTCAAGGCTTAACATTCTATGAAAAGAAGCTAGAAGACTATAAAATAAACTAGACGAACCGTCTTCAAAGCTTCAATCCGAATCTCTTGACTTCAATAATGCTCCTTGAGCTTCAACGAAGCTTCAGGCACATGATCACGCGCTTTGAGATGTCTTGAGATGTCACTTTTGATGTACATAGAATTTTGATGACGATCTCCATAACTGCGCTCACAAAGAGTTAGTTCACGATATTTATGTTTGTTCATCATCAAAACCAAATCCGGGGAATCAATACTCAACCAGGTGGGAAGTTCGGTACCTTGAACTCGTCAGTGCACTGTCAGCTACCCTTCCTAAGCCCATCAGCCCTGGGGTCCACCACGGCCAGCGGATATGGCACCTAGTCACCGAGACCGGTGCCCTCGGGGTGCCCATCTCTCCAGAGCTCGCTTGGGGAACCGAAATGTCGCTAGACAACCGCCCAGTGCGGTCCGATGGGTCGAGTACGGACCGCCTACGCCGACGCGTCCCCGCATCCCTTTGGCACATTGGACATGTCAAACAACCTAGTACAAGGATACTACTGACACTTCCACTGCTCAACAACCTGACAAAGCACCACCTGGTCGCTTCATCCCCTGACCGTCGATGCTTTCGGCTCTGACGCCCTGACAAAAGCACCCCTGGCCATTGCACCATCTGATAAAAGCAAGGCTGACACGCCAGATCCTGACATCCTCTTCCGAAGCTTTCGTTGACAGATGAGCAGCTCAGCACGTTGAGTCAGCACGCCAGGTCAGCCTCACCTAACTGCCTCCATCAGGTATAAATACCCCTTCGACCCCATCGGGAAAGGGGGTTGGCAAATTAACCCTGAATCTCATTATTCACACACAAGAGCAAAGGTCTTCTATATCTTTGTTCATCCACAATCGATAGCTCGTCACGTCAGGTCGACTCACTCTTAGTCCGACCTGCGCCTGGCCCCCGCTTTTAAGCCCTAATACCAACTTATGCATCGGAGAGGCTAATACTTGGACCCAACCCAACCTTTCTGACAAGCTGCTCCTTGTGCAGGCGAGCTCCTCTTCACAGGTTGCGCTTAGCTCCCACCTCCAGCAGTGCAGTTGGTGGGCGGAGTCCTCGCTGGATCGGTCATATGGTCAGCCTACGTAATGTGCCCAGCCTCATTACTACCCTCATTTCTTGTCAAACAGGCTACCCTAATCACATCCAAATCCTAACCACCGTGCCCTTGGTTCCCCTTAATATAAATTCATTATACGCGAGTTCTACCCCGCAACAATGTGTGGTAACACTAGTGCTTTTAATTTGTCCAAAAATCCTGTACATTATGCACATACTAAAAATATAGATATCCGTCATCATTTTTTAGATGATCATGTCCAAAAGGATGATATTATATTAAAATATATTGATATTAAAAGTCAAATTGCGGATATCATTATCAAGCCTATTAAGGAAGAGACCTTTCTAAATCTTAGAAGAGAGTTAGGTATATTAAGTGAATCTGAGTTTTAATACTATATTATATCTTAATATTATATTATTTCATTATAAAATTTTTTCTAGATTTTTCTAAATTAATTTTATTTATTTTTGTCGACCAAGCACATTTCTAGTCGACCAATCAGTATAATCAGAAAATATAATTCCAGATATTTGTATGTAATATTCTTTCTTATAATATATAATTATTACTAATTTAATATTATACTTTTGTCTTCATTACAATTTCAAATCACATGAAGACAAAACATTCATTTAAATCTTCCCTCCTAAAAGAACTGAAGTGCTTTGGAAAGAACCAAGTACAAGTCCTTGTGTAAGTGTATGGTCTTTTCATCATTACACACAAGTACACCTACTCCTTACATGCAAGTACACTCATCCTTATCACTAGTACACATCAGCACTCTTTGACATGTGAGCTTTCTCCTTTTCCGGTAAATCAATTATAGAGTTACGTGCAACAAGTTTTTCTTTCAGATTATCAATTTATTTAGACATGTCATTATTTTCTTGTTGCATATCAATGTAATCATTTCTAAAGGCATCTAAGGTGGATTCTAGCTCTACAATTTCATCTTGCATTGCCTTACAAATATTCATAAGTTCATCTTTTCTACCAGTTTTTACCTCATCGTGCTTTCCCATCAAGCAGAGGGAGGAGTGGGCTTCATTTTCCTCAATCTCATCTTCGATGTCCATGTCCCATGTTAGCGCTAGAGCTTTTCCTTTCTTTTCTGCTGAACTATTCTTGTCTTGTAGGCAATCCTTCATGCGATGTCCCCTATTCATGTATTTAAAACATTGAACTCTTTTAGTAGAAATCTGTTCAGAGGAATTTCTAGCCGGATTGGAGTTATTAGAGCGAGTTAACCTTTTTTTGCATTCTGCTTTTCCTTGAGGAGTCCTGACGTATTTTCTGAAATTTCTGACCATCCGTGCTTTCTCCTCCTCCTCCTCATCATCTTCATCTTCCTTAGATTGAAGAGCTAAAGGTTTGGGAGCTTTGGACTTTGGTTTCTCCATAGATTCGATGTTCTGCAGCTCAAGCTCGTGAGACATTAAGTTTCCTATCAAGTCCTCCACTCTCATATTTAATAGATTTTTAGCTTCTTAAATGGCTGTGACTTTAGGATTGAACGAGCTTGGCAGCGCCCTTAAGATTTTCCTCACCTGCGCCAAACTAGAATATGGCTTACCAAGAGAGCTAGACTTGTAGACGTGTCTGTGAATCTCGCAAACATCTCTAAGATGGATTCTGATGGAAGCATGCAGAAGCTCTCGTACTATGTGCTCAGCAACGCCAGTCTAGACTCCTTCACCTGTGATGTTCCATCATGCGTCACCTCCAGTGTATGCCATATTTCCTACGCAGTTTGACAATATGAGATACGATTAAATTCAGATTTATCTAAAGAGCATATAAGTGCATTCATAGCTTTACCATTAAGAGAATAAAGTCTCCAATCAGCATCATCCCATTTATCTTCAGGTTTAAGCAATTCAGTGTCTTCAATTTTAATAACAGGTGGCTTATCACATTTTTCAACAATGTTCCATACATTGTAATCAACAGACACTAAGTAGATTTTCATTCTTGATTTCCAAAAAGCATAATCTACACCATTAAATTTTGGAGGTCGAGATATGGACTGACCTTCAGCAAAATCACAATCAATTGAATTCATGGTCAAACTAGCCTAGATCCTCTAGCCTGCTCTGATACCACTTGTTGGATCTGGATCTAAGCCTAGAGAGGGGGCTGAATGGGCTAATAAAATTCTCGTGCAACCCATGAGCAATCACAGGAAGTTATAACAGATGCAGAGTAAATATAATCAATCACATGGTACGCAGCAGATTTACCCT
The DNA here is from genome assembly GCA_030789695.1 of Scilla litardierei. Taxonomy (NCBI): domain Eukaryota; kingdom Viridiplantae; phylum Streptophyta; class Magnoliopsida; order Asparagales; family Asparagaceae; genus Scilla; species Scilla litardierei. The sequence goes on along the minus strand of JAULAV010002124.1, from coordinate 21,439 downwards.
GGTTCGATCGTCCCCCCGACATACGTCCAACCCCAAAACAGATACTAGATTAATAATGTAACAGGTACAACCATAAAACCTAGAGCACCTCCTCTATGCTTACCAGTCTCTCAGTACCCCACTCTACCGGTGTTCAATAAAACTATTCTTAGTATAAGCTTTCTATTGACCAATCCCAACTAGTCAAGTCCTGCTTGTTTAGTACCAAACTAGACACGACCCCAAAACACAAGAATGGTAAAGTTTTCCCTACAAAGATCACTACACCAATCACAAATATAATAAAGTAAAGAGTTCAGAATTGCTCAGATTGTAATGGCGTCGATGTATCTATCTGTCAGCTCAGGTTAGATCAAGTCTAACGATGATGTAGTCTCTGATTTTAAGTCACGGCCACTGCCCTTGGATGATGGGATGATGGATCGGTCATCAATGCAAGAAGTGCGGCAGTTGGCTCTGTCTCTCGATTTGTGTCAAACGTTTTCCACTGCTTGATTGGATCACGTGCATGCAGGATCAGCTGTCGATCAACATGAGAGTTGTGCACAGAGATGCAAAAGTTGACGTCGACTTGCTCCGACGTTTGGATCTCACGGGTGATCAAAGTCTGCATGCTAGCTTTTGGTTCTGAGATGTTGTTGCTCCTTCAATTTGCACTTCTGTTGCAATAACCAGTGCCGTAGGAGCTTGTGCCCAGAGGAGCAGATGAGCGGATTTCTCCATCAATCAAATGTGCGTGCTGCCTCCTCCTTGATTAATCATTTCAGCCTTGTTTGATGTGCCTGCAACAACAACAAATTAAGTGAAGAGTTAAATCAAATGCATGCAAACAAAAAAATAGGTTTCGGTGGGGAATTAAAGAATAAAACAAATTGAGATGCAAACCGAAGTGAGTGGAGATATTAAAAAATCAAAACAAATGATATGTAAATGTCCTTTATGATGCGCACATAATCTTTGTTTGCTTGGCCCCAATTGCACTCAGCTGCCCTTTGCACATGCAAGCGTCAGATCCCTTTATTGTTATTATTAGTTGTTGCACCCATGGAACTTTTGGAGATGAATTTTTGGCCGGCCTCTATGTGCTTCCAGACACATTGATCTTGGCCTCTTCACGTTTGGGTCCCCTCCTTTCGCATGGGTTCTCGAGCCTATACAACAAAACCAAAAACAGAGAATTAATTTGAAGAGATAATAAATAATCAAATGACCTCAAATCTATCCCTCCTCCTTTCTCTTTATTTCCTTAGTAGTAGCCGCAATACGAGTTTCTATTTGAGTTGTGTAGCCGCACAATTTTTGGGAGGGTACTATTCACAAGGCAGGCTCTTCTAGGGTATTTATAAGGGCTTGAAAAAAACCTAGCCTTGTATTCACAAGATTGCCACACATCTTCTATATTACATATTTAAGTCATTTTAGACTCTTTTTCATATCCGAAAAATTATGTGACTTACTCGTTGTCTCCCCCATGATCCATGATGTGTCCATATTTTCTATCTTTTCATAGCATCATTCCATTGCATTTCATGTCATATCCACATCCAAATCCCGCATTTTCTTACGATACTGCAATTCTTACGCCATATCCTAGTTTCGTAAAGTTTTGTGGATTTTCAGGGATTTTGGAGCGATTCGGAACCATTTTTGGATATGAACACATCCAGCATGCCCGTGAGTTCATTGGCGAGGCTCTACAGGAGTTCGCTGATGTTCGAAAGCTTATGGGAGGAGTGGAGGAGAATCTAGTGGGAAAGAGGAGTTGTTTGGGATCTTTCCCAGGCGACTCGACTGAGCAGCGTAGGCTGCTCGGTCGAGCTAAGACACGAGCGCATCTTACTCGACCGAGTAGCGTGGTGACTCGGTCGAGTCGTTTCTATTTTCAAAGCTCCATCCCATCAACATCTTGCTCGACCGAGCAGGACATATCGATCGAGCCAGCAGGCGACGCGACCGAGCAAGGCCTACTCGGGCCGAGTAGGCAGAGCGACACTTTTTGAAGGAGCCCGATCTACTGACAGGCTCGACCGAGCAAGCAGGCTGCTCGACCGAGTAGCCCAGATCCCTTCACCCGAGCAAAGAGCAGCAAGGAGCAGTAATGCGCCTACTCGACCAAACAAGCGCTACTCGACCGAGTCACTGATTCGGTCGACAATACACGGGCCCAGACTCCAGAATTTGAAGTTAATTTCATGGGGCCCAGACGGGGCTACAAGAGCCAATTTTGGGGGTGGAAAAGGATAGTTTTATTATTATAATTTTTTGAACTGAGTTTAGAGAGATGAGGAGATCAAAAAACCATTGTAGATCTAGATCTAGGTTTTGGAGAATTGAGTTATTTTTAGGAAAAAGATTAAGTTTTAGGTAATTCTTTTGTCTTGGAATCTGCTGGAATTCTTGGATCCCTATTGGCTATCATTCTTCCTCGTTTTCGGTACGTAAGATATTTATTTCTCGCTCGATTCAATTGCTACGATGTTTTCTTCAATAAAAATTGCATTTTTATTCGTCATAATCGATATGTTTGAGTAGTTTTCCCTAGGGTTGATGGGTTAGCCCTAAGACTCTAGGAAAGAGATGTAGACATGGATCTATAGGTTGTATTGGGAATAAGTGGGAGTATTTTGGTCAATCCATCCGAATCCCTAGGAGAACTCGTACTGAGATCATACCCACGGTCGGTGGAATTGATGAGCTTAAGGAGTATCTTTGGGATTTAAATAGGGAATTAGTGGATCCACCCAAGGCTCGTGGCCATGTCCGGCTCGTGCCTTGAGGGGTTCCACCGACGAACTATATCGCTTCATTGACGGCTACCGCCATTGCGTCAATGACTGCCACCGAGATACCTCGAAATTCTAACCCACGAGAATGGTATGAGTTGAGAGATCAACCCCCTAAATCCAATGCAACGTAAAGACCTTATTCTAACATCAACCTCTGATGGTCTTAGCGGTGATCCCTAAGGCCCTAGCTTCTTTTATTATTGAACCAACAATACCATCACAACCAATCTTCTTAAACCGACTACTATCTCACTCTGAGATCTAAACATAATCTGAGACCCCAATACACTGTCACTGCCCTTGTGGGATTCGACAATCTAATATACTATAATTTGACACCGTCCGCTTGTAGATAGAGCCCAGAGCTGACACCTAGGAACCATACTACGCCTAGCGACTTAGACACCGCTAGGTGGAATTTATGTGTAAGTTTGGGGTGCGTCAAGTTTTTGGCGTCGTTGCCGGGGAACGGTTACAGTGTATCTCAGTTTATTTTTATTTTGAAGAGTTTGCTAGCAATTCTCACCATTCCTATCTTTCCACCCTTTTCATTCTTTTTAATTATTATCTAGCTACTCATGGTATTTTTATGAGCTGTCTTGTGCATGATCACTCGCTTTGGAGCTTTTGATAAAGAGTTATTATTCGATCCAGAAATCGAGAAAACAGCAAGAGATTCGAGGGCCTCGAATAGAAATCAGACACCCTATGATCAAATGGCAGACAATATAGCCACTGCATCTCGCACCGAGTCCATCCGGGACCATATGAAACCGAGCTTCGGAAACAATTCCTCCATCTTGAGACTGCAACTGGCGGTAGCGAGCTTCGAGTTAATGACCGGGCTCATAAATCTGATGCAGAGGGATCCTTTCCATGGGCATCCGCACGAGAATCCGAACCATCATATCGACACTTTTCTGGCGAAGTGCGATTCATTTAAAGCCAAAGATGTGAGTGATGATGCCATTAAGCTAAGGCTCTTTCCCTTCACCTTGAGGGATAAAGCTTCATATTGGCTACGAGCCCATCTGTCCAACCACTTCACTACATGGGAGCAGCTGGCATTCGCATTCGTAGACAAATTCTACCCACCCTCCAAGATGGTGCGGATCAGAGGAGCCATCTCTAATTTCAAGCAGCTTCCGCAAGAATCTCTCTACGAGGCATGGGAAAGGTTCAAAGACCTTCAACATCAGTGTCCTCATCATGGGATCTAGTCCTGAGATCTGGTACAAAGCTTCTACATCAGGCTGCAACCCAGCACGAAGATGATAATTGATGTTGCCGCACAAGGCGCCCTACTAGATAAATCGCCTGAGGAAGCCATTGATATACTTGAGCATATGACAGCAAATAACCAACAGTAGAGCGAGGAGTGCACCATTGTCACCAGGACCCCTGAGGTAAAAGCTGTTAGCCACCTCGATTCTTACATTGAAACTTTGTGCAAGCAGGTGGCTAGGATCGAGCAGCAGTTGGATTCCATTCCAACGACTACCAGCATCCCAGCATACCATCCTGCAGAGGAATACGGAGAGCAAAGATTCGTTCCCAATGAGGGACATTATGACGGAGCCGAATCATCTGAGTCGGTACAGTACGTCCAAGGGGATGTGCGAAATCGGTGGCAACATCCGGCCGCAAGGAATCAACCCAGATTGTCTTACATGAATCCAAGTGAAGGTCTGAAACCTCCACAGTTTCAGAGGCCACCACCCCCTCCTCAATAATAATAAGGACAGCTACCACACCAACAGTAGAGCGGATTTAGTCCAGCTGGGCCGTATCGACCATCGAGCTACCAATATAATCGCCTGCCCCTGCAAGGCTATGCACCAATGCCATCGAGTTCCAATCTGGAGACCACATTAGAGTCATTCATGAGCGGACAAGTCAGGTTCAACCATGACACGTTTACTCAATTCAAGAACATAAACACGTCGCTTGATAAGCTGAAGGGTCAGATGTCCAAGTTACTTAAGAACCAAGGGAGGTTGCCTTCGCAACCGGAGCCGAATCTAAGGGCTCAAGCTAATGTCGTGTTCTCCGTTACCATGCGTGAAGGACGTACAACCGACGCTGTGATGGTGCCGGTCTCAAACAAAGAACAAGTCACAATTGAGGATGTCACTGTGGGCAAGATGAGGAAGATGCTACAGATGAGCCTATCGTGAACGGAGAGAGGGCAGATTTGCCTTCCAGCATACCCACAGTCACACCGGCACCAAGAGAAGATGCAACTAGTTCCGATGAGCCATCTCCTACGAATGCTGCAAAGGAAAAGGGAAGCCGACCCCCTCCCCGTATCCACAAAGGCTAGCTTTGGCTAGAATGGAAAAGAAGTATTCAAAGTTCACAGAACTTCTGAAGGGCATCCAGCTTAACATCCCCTTTATGGATGCAATTACAGAAATTCCTATCTATGCAAAGTTTCTGAAGGACCTCATTATGCAGCAGAAGCACGAGGAAATAAAGCTTATGGAGGACTCTACCGCCATTATAAAGAACCATCTCCCTAGGAAGCACTACCGGATCCGGGAAGCTTCACAGTCACATGCTCTATAGGAGGTATGCCTATCAATAGTGCTCTGATCGACTTGGGAGCGAGCATCAGCTTTATGCCGCTCTCCATATTTGAAAGAATACAAACTGGGAGTGAGTTGGAGCCCACAAACATGTTAATACAGCTGGCAGATCACTCGATCACGTATCCAGTAGGCATTGCCATAGACATCATTTTGCAAATACCTTCCGGATTGTGTGTGCCGGTGGATTTTGTCATCATGAATATGCCAGGAGGAGGAAGTTCCCAGCTCATACTTGGCCACCCTTTCATGGCGATGACCGGCGTCCTTATTGATGTTCGTGAAGGGACTCTATCAATGAATGTGGGTAATATTAAAGCCCAATTCCGGTTGCAAAAGTCTATGAGGGAGCATGTCCGTGAAGAAGGAGCTAGTTATTTGGAGCTACTAGAAGATGAAGCCGTAGAGGATATACCGCTGAGGGGGTCATGAAGGACCCGATGAGAACGAGTGTTGATGACGATGGCGATCCCATTTACAACAAGACAGTTGCAGCATATCTTCGTGTGCTTGATGAGGAGCCCATAGACAACTCTGTTCAGTACAAGAAGCCAGAAGCCATCAGTCATGTAGCCGAAGAAAACCATGGAGAGGGAGCATGCCAAATGCCGCCGCATGGTTTCGTTGGCAAGTATGATGCGCACATCTCATACGCGTCAAATAAAAATTGAAGATCTTGAGGGAGTCAAGCTCATGACTCAAAACGAGCGCTTATCGAGAGGAAACCCGTTCTTTTATATCTTAGATTATCTTTTTCAATTTTTGTTTTTACTTTATCTATTCAAGAAAACCAAATAAAAACGCTATCTATTTCTCTTAAAAATGCAAAACTACAAAATTCTAATAGGCTCTTCCTTTCTACAGGTTGAACGTTAAGGGGAGCGCGCAAATCAATGTTTTGAATGGAAGGAAGCTGTGAGGAGAGCACTGATAGAAGAGAAAGACAATGGAAAAGAGCCACAGGTGACTCGACTGAGCAGCCACTTGCACTGTCGAGTAGCGCAGGCACACGAAAAGCAAAGAAAAATGTCGTTCTGTCTACACGGCCCGAGTAGCCTCTACTCGGTCCGAGTAGACACCTACTCGACCGAGCAGTCACTTGCTCGACCGAGCTAAAGAAGGCACATGGAAATATTGGAAAAAGGGCGTTCTGCCTACTCGACCCGAGTAGCCTCTACTCGGTCCGAGTAGACACCTACTCGACCAAGCAGCCACTTGCTCGACCGAGCAAAAGGGAAGATTGGAAACAACGGCAGCATGGTCTTTCTACTCGACCGAGCAGACCATACTCAACCGAGTAGACGAGGGAGTGTTCTAAAACTCGTATTAATTTTTGTCTGACTCGACCGACCAGTTACGCTGCTCGATCGAGTCGCGTTACTTAATCTCACTATGGGGGCCACATTCCAATCGAGTCGGGTTATTAAAACCCAACTTGACTTCTTTAGCCATAAACTTTTCTCACTTTCCCAAATCCCCTTGTCCGAGCACCCAGCCCTCTATCCTACTCGACCCGCACCGCCGTCGATGCCCTCCCCTTCACAGGCCACACCACTGGTAGTGCCACCAATCCGGTCTGCTCTCTCTCTCTCTCTCTCTCTCTCTCTCTCTATCTATCTCTCTCTCTCTCTCCCCCCTCTCCCCCCCTCTCTCCCCCCCCCCTCTTTCCTCCTCCCCCTATTCCCTCTCCCTCTTTCGAATCATCAGAGCAATACCGCCGGCACCACCCCATACCGGCAGCGCTCCCCCCAAAACCTTCCCCCCACCCCCTCCTCTTGAAACAACCCCCCATACCCCCTCTCATATCTCTCTCCTCTTGAAACAGCCCCCCATACCCCCTCTCCTATCGAACCAACCCGTCGGTGCTCCAGCCCCCAAAATTGCCTAGGGCAACCCCTTTTGCTCGACCGAGCACGAATGGTGGTCGACCGAGGAATTAGCCACCCCACTCCCCATCGCCCTACTCGACCGAGCATAATCAGTGCTTGGTCAAGTCATCTACCCTCCTATTCTGTCCTACTCGACCGAGCACTACTATTGCTCAGTTGAGCAACCTCAGCACCAACCCTTCCCCTATGTTACTCGACTGAGCAACGACTGTGCTCAGTCGAGCAACGGCACCCATCCCCCTACTTATTTTTCATCTCATCCCCTGACATTATATTTTCTTCTATTTCAGGTACGTTTCGCCTACAGAGGAGGACACGTCTCGGATCAGCTTGGGGGAGACCTCTGATCAGCAGCAGTCCCATATTCACTCACAGCATTCTCGCTACGATCACCTTGTCCGTACACTCTATACGCTCTTTACTTTTATACCGACACTACAGCTTGCCTTCTGCATTATGCCTCCCACTAGGGGGTTCCCACACCTCCACATCGCAGGAAGAGGAAGGCCACTGGCACATCCTCTTCTCAACCATCACACCGCACTCGTCTTGCCACTACACCCACCACCGAGGAGGAGCATGCAGGTGATCCATCGTCCGCATCCGACTCTTCTCCCTCGCATCACACATAGATCCCTGCCACTTTCGCCCCCATACCCACTACTGCTCCTCCTCCTCCACCCTCCCCTCCCGCTGCTCTACCGCCACGTGTGCAGACATTCGGCATCACCTTCCATGACGACACACACCGAGACCGCTTCATCGTGCTGTCGCAGCGAAGACTCATTCCACACAGTTTATCAATGTCCCCACCCTCCGATCCCTTGGACTCCTGCAGGGAGTCCATTGGCTATACGCACCATCGGTTTCGACCGACTCCTGGCGGTCCACTCACCCACCTACACAGGCCTCACTCTGGAGGCATTGAGTTCCATCGCCCGCACCCAGGCAGGCGATGGCATTACCTTCCAGCTGCTGGACCATGACTTCATGGTCACGTACGCCATGATCCGCTCCCACTTTCGTTTCCCAGCCATCCCTGACCCCCAAACCATCTTCTTCCCAGACTACGACATAGCCACATTCGATGGCTCTGCTTTTTGGCATCGCATTTTGGTCTGGATCATTACCGCCCCAGTCGAGCGAAGGCATCATGCATTATGCATCCTTGCCTCCGCTACGCGCAGCGACACATCGCCACCACCATTTTCTGCAGGCCAGAGGTTGGGACCATGTCCCTACCCGAGCTTTCCCATCTTATGGAAATGACCACACCTATGCGCTTCTACCCTGATGGCTCCCTTCGCCCATTTGTCCTTTCTGACGCAGCCCACTGGCTGTGTTATCGCCTTTTGCAGACCTCCCACACTCACTATTCCACTAATATCTGCTGTGGCGGATTCTTCACCATTTTTGCACGGATGCTAGGTATTGATCTTCTTGATGACCTAGTGACCCTTTCTGGCCCCACAAGCTTAACTTTAGGTGTGCTTGAGCACATGCACATCATTCGGCCCTATGGAGCCCGTCACTGGACCTATCTAGTAGGCACCCATCACACACCCCACTTTGTCATTCCCGCCCCTTACCTTACCACCACAGTACCTGTCCAGCAGAGCTGGATGATAGATAGGGTTCACCCACTTCATGCACTCCACGTCCTCGAGCCCCATGGGGCCCCCGTCGAGGTACTTCCCGACCACCGAGTGCCTCGCTCCTCTGAGTACGAGGAGGCCGACCTGGCAGCCATTATGGTTTCCCTTCCAGCTCTGCCTGCACACCCACCACTAGCAGGAGGCACTTCCTCTTCCACTACCTTTACCACTTCCACCACCGTCGGGACCTCGGGGACTGTCACCATCTTTTTCCCCGAGGCCCCTACTGTTGTCTCTTCTGTACCCGTGCCCGAGGGCACTGATATCTTATCTGCTCCCGAGCCTACTGCTCTAGACTTTTCGGAGCACGAGCCAGCCGTCACCCTTCCACCACTTAGGGACCTTCAAGCATCCCTGCCTATCTCCTTAGGGTCCCACATTCCACTCACTGGCACCACTTTGTCACCGGCATCAGCTGTCCTTACCGAGAGCGTCTCGGCTTCTGTCCGCACATCTGTGTCGACGACTGCTTTATCTTCCGAGGCCGCTGCTGCTACCACAGCTTCTCCTGACCTCGGCCACACTGCACCTCATACTTCCACCGTCGAGATCCCATCGAGTTCACCCTCTCCGACCTTTCAGCCTATGCACCATGGATTAAGAGTAGTGTCTCATAGTTCTCGTCTTCCCCTCGACTCCCGTACCATTGACGCTCGTCTGACAGCGTTGGACGACACAACTTCTTGCCTTCGGCAGGATTTCGACGCCTTCGTCTGCTCGACAGCCACCCATCATGAGAGAGTCGAGGCAGACCTAGCCTCTATTATAGACCTACTGCGGACACGGGGGGCCACCTCCCATGTCCTAGCTCATGCCCCTCCACCCAGGCCAGCACCTGTCTCGATCGTTGCACCACTCAGTGCCCCACACTCTCAGGCTTCTGCAGGGCCTGCCACTTCTACACCTGAGTTGGTCGCCACATTCATGTCCACTACTGCTATTGTCCTATTTTCAGCTGCACCCGTCACCACCACTTCTGATCTCCCGGCTGACACACCTGTCGAGCCACAGCCCGCTTTTGCGTTATCTGCTCCACAGCAGGGGGACCTATCACCACCTCCAGAGGGTGGGGCCCCTGCTTGATGATGTCTCTCCATCACTTGGTGTCCTTCCCTCGCATCTTATTGTGCCTATCTGTCTTTTCAGGGCCCTAGTCTTTCACAGCTTGGGGGAGGCCATACCATGCATCATTCCATGCATTTGCATCATCTCTTTATCATTACATCATATCACATTTTCTTTCTTCTGCACAGTTTATTTTTCCATTCCTTTTCTATCCCCTCACCCACCCACCCTCTCTAGCATCATTTTCTGCATACTAGCGTTTTCTCAGCAGTGAGGACACTGCTGCGTTTAGCTTGTGGATGAGCGCTATCGCTTTAGTTTTTCATTCTCTTTTATATTTTCTTTCATTTTTCACCTTTTTACTTTACTTTTCCACCCATTTTCCACCTTTTCATCTTTTTCTTATTCAGCATCACGTTTTCCACTTTTTGTCCTGCTTGCATGCCTGTTTTCATTTTCTTGATTTCTCCGCTTTTCTTCCTTTTAGCTAAAATTGTTCTGCACGATGATACTTCTCATAGCCCTCAGTAGCTACTCACGATGTTTATATCTGTTGACATGCTATTTAGGTTAGTCTCAGTTTTACTATTTATATGCTGGCATATTCTCTTGCTGATCTTTCTAATTTAATGCCTGATATGAATTGAAATTGAATGCATGAAATAGTATCTAGTACGTTCTCTGTTGGATAATGCACCTAGGTTCACGCATCATTAGTACATTTGGAGCACCTGTTTGTTATCTTATCCACTTCTGTTCGCATGTCAGATATTATTGTGTTTTATACTGCATGCTTTCAATATTCACTGAAATGAATGAAAATATCCATGCTAGCTATGAGTTTAGTTAGAGTATTATCCCATTGAATCGTTGTGCACCTCTGACAAGTGAACCGAGTGATATATTATTTTCCTTCTCCACATATCTTTATGATTCTCTACATATCATTTGGTTTCACCCCTATAGCTACTTCTACCGTATCTACTTCCCAAAAATGCCAAAAGAAAAGGATAGCTTCCAAATAAAAGAAAAGAAAAAAATAAAAAAATAAAAAAATAAAAAATGTGAAAAGAGAAAAAGAAAAGAAAAGAGAAAAGAAGGAAAGAAAATTATTTCCTATCATTTTATTAGAAGCTACTACAAATACTTGGGAAAAGACAAAAATTTCCATATCCTATTCCTAGATCGACTCCTCAAGCTAAGCTTGGGGGGTGAACCAATTGATCATATGAGTGAGTATAACATTAGAGTGGAGATGGTGCACAACGGGGAGATTCGATAATGCTTGAACTTTACAAAATATTTTAGTTTTGGAGATTTTTCATGATTTGAATTGAATATTTGAATGACATGATCTTTTTCCATTCTCTATTGCATGTTGGTGTGATCTCTTTGTGCTCCACTTGTATCTATTGATTGAAAAAGTGCATTGCTAACTCTTTTTATACTAGACTCTATAGATTGCATGAAATTGATATGAGTTGAGGGCATGATTTTAGAATATCCCTACTTTTGCCTCTATTGCATGCTAGCCATAAGATTAGTAAGACTTGAGGATACTATTAGCATGTGTTTTATTATTCGAAGCATCGTGATATACTGCTGAGGCTTGAGATTTGATTGAACATTCTAGCACTCCCTTCCATCTCTCACCTCTTTTCATTTTCTTTTGTTTATCGCCCGGCATACCTTGTATTCGTCTTTCTCGAGGACGAGTAAGAGGTAAGCTTGGGGATTTTGATGTGTCCATATTTTCTATCTTTTCATAGCATCGTTTCATTGCATTTCATGTCATATCCGCATCCAAATCCGCATTTCCTTACGATACTGCAATTATAACTCCATATCCGAGTTTCGTAGAGTTTTGTGGATTTTCAGTGATTTTGGAGCGATTCGGAACCAATTTTGGATTTGGACACATCCAGTATGCCCGTGAGTCCGTTGCCAAGTCTCTACAGGAGTTCGCCAAGGTTAGGAAGCTTACGGGAGGAGTGGAGGAGAATCTGGCAGGAAAGGGGAGTTGTTTGGGATCTTTCCCAAGCGACTCGATTGAGCAGCATAGGCTGCTCGGTCGAGCTGAGACACGAGTGCATCCTACTCGACCGAGTAGCGTGGTGACTAAGTCGAGCCGTTTCTATTTTCAAAGCTCCATCCCATCAACATCCTGCTCGACTGAGCAGGACTTACTCGACCGAGCCAGCAGGCGACTCGACCGAGCAAGGCCTGCTCGGGCCGAGTAGGCAGAGCGACACTTTTTGAAGGAGCCTGATCCACTGACAGACTCGACCGAGCAAGCGGGCTGCTCGACCGATAGCCCAGATACCTTCACCTGAGCAAAGAGCAACAAGGAGCAGTAATGTGCCTGCTTGACCAAGCAGGCGCTACTCGACCGAGTCACTGACTCGGTCGACAATAGATGGGCCCAGACTCCAGAATTTGAAGTTAATTTAGTGGGGCCCAGACGGGGCTACAGGAGGCTATTTTGGGCGAGGAAAAGGATAGTTTTATTATGAGTTTTTGAACTGAGTTTAGAGAGAGGAGGAGATCAAAAAAACCATTGTAGATCTAGATCTAGGTTTTGGTGAATTGAGTTATTTTTGGGAGAAAGATTAAGTTTTTGCTAATTCTTTTGTCTTGGAATATGCTGGAATTCTTGGATCAATATTGGCTATCATTCTTCCTAGTTTTCGGTACGTAAGATATTTATTTCTCGCTCGATTCAATTGCTACGATGTTTTCTTAGATAAAAATTGCGTTTTTATTCGCCATAATCTATATGTGTGAGTAGTTTTCCCTAGGGTTGATGGGTTAGGCCTAAGACTCTAGGAAAGATATGTAGACCTGGATCTCTAGGTTGTATTGGGAATAAGGGGGAGTATTTCGGTCAATCCATCCGAATCCCTAGGAGAACTTGTACTGAGATCATGCCTACGGTCGGTGGAATTGATGAGCTTAATGAGTATCTTTGGGATTTAAATAGGAAATTAATGGATCCACCCAATTCTCGTGACCATACCTGGCTCGTGACTTGAGGGGATCACCAACGAACTATATCGTTTTATTGATGACTACCGCCATTGTGTCAATGAGAGCCACCCGAGATACCTCGAAATTCTAACCCACGAGAGTGGTATGAGTTGAGAGATCAACCCCTTAAATCCAATGCAACATAAAGACCCCATTCTAACATCAACCTCCGACGGTCTTAACGATGATCTCTAAGGCCCTAGCATCTTTTATTATTGAACCAACAATACCATCACAACCAATCTTCTTAAACCGACTGCTATCTCACTCTGAGATCTAAAAATAATCTGAGACCCCAATACACTGTCCATGTCCCTGTCCCTATGGGATTCGACAATCTTATATACTATAGTTTGACACCGTCCGCTTGCAGATAGAGCCCAGAGCTGACACCTAGGAACCATACTACGCCTAGTGAATGTGACACCGCTAGGTGGAATTTAGGTGTAAGTTTGGGGTGCGTCAATCCACGGTCATATTTGCTATTTTATAACGTCAAGAAAATGATCAAATTTTCCTTTTATGCCTAAAGTGCCCCTTATATCCAAAATGATCGAATTGCCCTTGAATCAAGATGAACTCCTTTTAACCTGAAAACACTTAACAAACACGTCAAAAATATTCATGAAGGTTTGTTATCATCAAACACGAAATCAACGAACGTTGTATCCAACTATACGTTGTATCCAACTATACGTTGTATCCAACACAGATAGCATCCTTCAGGCTTTTCTTTCCGCATCATGAACAAGGAGTACGTTTTACCCTAGGACACCCAGAACCTACTCTTCAAGTGACCTAGAGCTATAGAACCAGAGGTACACCACCACAACTACCCCTACCCCTTGATTACGATGCAAATGATTTCTGGTTTAGGATCACCAAGCTTCGAACATTCCCCAAGACACGGGCGATGGCATCCGGCATTATACACCCTCGCCTCTGCATCGTCCATCGCATTATTGCGAATTTATTATTTTGTCGATATGAGACGGGCCAGGTCTCTCAGGATGAGTTATTTTTCTTATGGTATACCACACAGGGTCGTATCCTCTGTGAGGGCAACACTCTTGTCCCGCATTGGATCATCCATGCCGGATCATGGCTTCTGTACAGATTCCTCCATACTCTGGCTAGCATCAGATCAAGTATTTGTTGTGGGGGCTTCATCACGATCATTGCCATGCTCCCTCTGTCTCTTACAAGAACCTTGACTCTTTTGCTCCAGTTCCTGGCCCCAATTCCCTTGACCTCTCGATGCTCACCAACATGCATATGATTAGAGCTTTTGACCAAGAGAGATATTTTTGGATTTATGGCCCCGCTTCCACTCCCTACACTAGGCTCCCCAATCCTGGAATCTTTGGGCCTGGCACCACCATGAGGTGGCTCTTCTCACCTGACTCTGACTTAGCTTCAGTATTTCAGGCACCACTTCCACATCCTGACCCTCTCCACCCCTAGGCACATCTCCACGATATCTAGGACACTGCTGATCCTTCTGCTTCCACTTCTGCTGGCCCCATAGTTAGGCCTTCCTCCGTAAGTTTTAAAGGAGATCTCGACACCAGGTCGAGGGTATTAGCAGCACTCCTCCTCCACCATCTTCCTATCTCAAGCAATTGGCTCGTTTGGAGGAAGAGTTTAGGCAGTTTAGAACTTCCACTATCACCACCCTGACCAAGGTCAGAGACACCATCTTTAAGTTCGAAAAGTCATTAGACCCGCTCACCACTGCTGTTGTGACCATGCAGTCACATTTTGATCAGGTCTATCAGTACCACCATGGTTAGGGACAATATCCTGCTGCTGCACCACATCTCCTACCTATTGATATCCTACCTTATCCATCTCAGACATTTCAGCCCCCTCAGACTCCTCAGACTCCAGTGGTTACATCCATTCACACCCCTCATGTAGATGTCTCCACCTCCTCACTACACATTTCCATCCCATCCCAGCCATCTCAGGTGCTCGAGGACACTACCGTTGTCATACTCTGCATCATCACTACCCCACCACCTTCTCCACAGCCTAACCCTGAGGCTGTGCACATTCCTACCCCTACACCATCACCACGTCCCGACCCTCATGGATCCACACACTTCTCCACCACATACCACGAAGGCAGTTGACATTCCTCCCTCAGGAGAACAGTCTTCTCCCTCCCCATCCATACACATTCCATCTCCTACACACACTTCCACACCTCCTCGCACATTTGCACAACCTGAGGACACCATCATCATTGTCTCCTCATCCCTAGAGGACTCATGGTCATCTACGTCTCCACCTCTACCTCCACAACTAAAGTTTGAGCTTGTTCATTCCACCCCATCCCTACCCAAACACTGACACAACAGCTAAGCCTTCAGCTGATCCATCTGATCATGCTGATCAACTGATCCACCCACTCAACCCACCCAGCCACCACTTGACGGTGGCTCTGCATGTCTGGAGCACTTCTCTTTGCACTTCATCACCATTTAACCCATGTATCACACACTTGCATTATTCTTGGGCACGATTTTGTATAGCTTGAGGGAGATGCACATGGATCTCCTTCCCTTCATTTTATTTGTCCTTACTTCGATTTTCTGTGTTTTCTTTGCGTTGAGGACAATGCTTTATTTAGCTTGGGGGAGGAGCTCTTTCGCTCTAACTTTCTATTTTCCTTCTTACTTTCTTATTTTTATCATTATTTTTGTTTTCATTTCATTTTTTCTTTCTTATTTCTTCCATTTTCCTTTCTTTTTCATATGCATCATGTTTATATTCCGTATATGCATTCAAAAAGCCAAAAAATGAAAAAAAAATCAAAAACACCAAAAATATCTTCATTTGCATTATGCATCTTGCATCTTCATGCATTCATGTACATGTGTATATATTTGCATTCGCCTCGAGAATTTTTCGAAAACGAGTTTTTAAATGGGTAGAATCTCGAATTGAAATTCGTTTTCCGAACTTTTATGCTTGACTTCCGTATTGTCGCTTGGATATGTGAATAGTACATAACCCTAGCTTACATCCCTTGTAATACCCTAGCTTTGGACGTCCTCACAGTCCCTAAGATAGGAGTACTTGAAACCAACCTATATTGATACCTAGAACCCCACTTTAAGCATGGGCCGTAGAGTCGATAGTTGTGTATAATGGTTTATAATCCATTGAGACTTGGATAATGATACATCACCTAGTACTGAGGAATGAATCTGTCTAGTATACCCCATGCTTTTCAAAAAAAAAAGAGAAAAGAAAAAAATTTGTGAATAGAAAAAATATATGCACCGTTCCCCCAGCGAAGCTGAGTAACCGAATCCCCACGATAGTGACCGTCGGGGCTTCACGTCAAAATGTCTAGCTTGGGGGGAGTGCATATGAATACGTATTTCACATGGGTTGAGTTAGTAGGTCCGAGGGGTCCTTCTTGGCCCAGTGCCCTAAGGTCGTCTGATATGGGAGTCATCGACCTAACACTCCTTACACGACCCATTAATGAAATCCAAAAAATGAAAAAAAAATGAAAAAAATTGTTTATAGAAAAATTTGTATATAAGGACGGGTTAGAGGAATATCTCCTCTTCGACCATTGTATGGCTTAGGTTCATATTCCTTCAATATAAGGACGGGTTAGATGAAATATCTTAGAATGTGAGTGTGGCCATCGTCTGGTGTATTGCTTAGCGATTTGAGTGGGGATGACGTCCTAGGATCATATCCTCATCGCCGAAAAGATCTCGAAGCATTTGAGTTTCATGAATTCGAATTTTCAGTTTGCCCACATATATAATCTCGATTTTTGAAAATTCTCGAAGTTTTATCGCATCATTCGCATGTTGATTGAATTCCTCCAATCTATGCTCTCTCTTGTCTTCCTTGAGGACAAAGAAGAGCTTAGCTTGGGGGATTTTGATGAGTGTTTATTGTATATAGTTTTTCCCTCTTTTTCATGAACATTTTACATCATTTTCTTTGCCATTCCTCCCTGTTTTCCCCGCTTTTGTCTTCTCTTTTGCTTTTATGGTCCCTCCTATGCTTTGCAGGAAATATGTGCTGATTAAGGATCAAACGGTACGAATTTAGCGCAAAGAGGCGAAAGAAGCGAAGCCATGGGATCAAATGTGCAAGGGAGAGAAGTTTGTGAAGAACTGAGATCCATGCAGCCGCATGATTCCGATACAAAAGGATACGTCCAAGAACTCGAGAACCCAATTCCACGCGGCTGGGTCCAGTATATCCAAACGGCCGGGTCGCTGAGGAGAAAGATTGAAGACATGCAACCGATGTTGCCCATGCAACAGAAGATGACAAGGCCATGTTACTGAAGACCAAATGGCTGCTTAATGCAGTCGTTTTAAAGCCGACGCAGCCGTCGGAGCCCATTCGATGCGGCCGTGTCCCTAGCGACGCGACCACATCGCTTAAGCCTCTGTGCCCCAGTTTTACGCAAGAGAATGACATGACTGCGTCGTTTTCGACGCGGTCGCATCGTGTGGATTTTTATAGCCAGCTGGGTGCGATTTGGGAGCAGTTGTGGCGACGCGGTCGCATCGTGTGGATTTTTATAGCCAGCTGGGTGCGATTTGGGAGCAGTTGTGGGGGGGGCTATTTTGGTCATTTTAGTGCATGTGTAAACGCCCTTCTTCCTCCTCCTACGAAGGGAGCTCTTGCTATCTGCTGTTTTAGCTATTTTAGGGTTTTGGAAGGTTTTGTAAGGACTCCAAACTATTTTATTTTGCATTCTTAGTTGTTTTAATTAGCTTATCTTGTAATAGATTAGTTTTATTCAATAGAAATCTTATCTTTTGTTATTGCTGTTGTGTTTTACAATCTATTACTTATTGAATCATTATCTATGGCTTTCATTGCTTACCCAATGCTTGAAATCTCTTCTAGCTTAATGGGTAGTGAGTAGTTTTCATCTAGGACATTGGGTTGAACCCCATTGGATTAAGGCTATGGGTTGAAAGATTTGATTAACCAAATTGATGTGCTAATTATGATTAGGGATATATTAGGATGATTATTATCATCGTAGATTTGACCCCCCCTCCATTCAGGGCGATCAGATTGGCCGCCAGCGAGTGTCGGGACCAATCCAGTGATCTGATCCATACGACGATCCATGCTATCGGTCTGACCAACGAGAGTCGAGCACCGATTAGAGCCCTCCTAATATAGGTCTAATCCTTGAACGCTACTGTGGTCGGGAGGAAGATTGGACATGTTTGTCGAGCGTAATGCGCCCAACGTATACCGATGCATCGATGAGAGTTGACATCGGTGTAGGTTGGGTAGGCATATCATTGCATCGCGAGAGCTGGGGGTAGGAGAAGACGGAAGGAAATACCATATCATGCACCACGAGAGTGGGGGATATGAGAATGCCCTTAGGTCACATGACCTATCCCGAGTCCCAATGAGTCCAACAACCGGTTAATTATTAGTCTAACCCTAGCCTTAGTCCAATGGCAGCGATTCCCCATGCGCTGGATTCTTTATCTCTTGATTCACCCTCTTTCCTATTTCACCAACCAACCACCGATACGATTACGTAGCTTTCAAACAAAGTACCATAAACTGGTATTCATTGACCGCCTCCCTGTGCTCGACCCGTTAGGGCTACATAACACCATACGCTTGCGGTATGAATTTATATTAGCTAGTGAACATAGCAGAACCCTATGCCTTGCTTCAGGGCTAGCCAAGATGTACCTAAGCTAAGCGAGCAAAGCTGACTACTCCCTGGCCTAGTTTGGCTTCTCTGTCGATGCACCACTATATCAAGCCACTTCATGAGCTCCAAGCCCTTGGGGGCCAGCCTCCATCTAGGCATCGAAAATTTTTTCTTGGGCATCTGAAATTTATCCGAGACTTATCCAAGCTTCGAGCTTCGAACCAGCTCGTTGAGTTCCTTTCAAAATCGATGATGTGAGCCATCTTCAGCCATGAAGGATGGGAAACCACTACAGGTCGTCTTTTTCCATCCCTAAATTAGAAATTAAAATAACGGGAAACTTTTCCTGGGAAATCCTTGCCTTAAAAACTTTCTCTCCCACTGGTAAGATGAATGTTGTACTCAGGGTCGCCCTAAAGGATGCTTCACATGTCAAATGCGACTCCATGAATGCAGCTTCTCATCAATCATGTCGTATCCTCCTCACTGGGGCCACCTCCACCTCGATTTTTGACATCAACATCCACATCAACCAATCAGATGGATGCGAACATCTGATGTGAGGATGACCTATCTTGGGCGAGAATGACCTATCCAGGGCGAGGACGATCCAAGAATGAGGACAAGAAGGACACATGCAGGAGGGTCAGTCCAGGATGACCCATGCAGAACGACCCATATCGTCAGTCGTAAGCAGATGTGCCACCCTCTCGTAACCGAACGACCTATGGTGTTGGTCGTAAGCTGAGGGGCCACTCCTTCACAACCGAACGACCCTCATCATCGGTCGTAAGTCGAAGGGGCCGCGACCCTCGCAACCCAACGACCCTCGTCATAGAAAGTAAGTCGAGGGTCCATTCCCTTGCCACCGAACGACCCTCATCGTTAGCTGTAAGTCGAGCGGCCATGCTCCCTCGCCACCGAACGACACCCATGTTATCGGCAGTAAGCCGATGAGCCATCCCTTTGCCACTGAACGACCATTGTCATCAGTTGTAAGTCGAGGGGCCATGCTTCCTTTCCTCTAAACGACATTCACATAGTCAACCGTAAGCCGAGATGCCACGTCCCTTGCAAATGAACGACATGCGTCGTCGGCTGTAAGGTGAAGGGGCTATGCCCCTCGCAACTGAACGACCTCTGTCGTCGGTAGTAAGTCAATGGACCACCCCTGGTAACCGAACGACTATCATCATCGGCCGTAAGTAGAAGGGCCACCGCCTAGTAACTGAACGACCCATGTCATCTGTCGTAAGCTAAGGGGCCACCCTAGCAACCGAACAACCAATGTCGTCGGTCGTAAGCAAAGGGGCCGCCCCCTTGCGACCGAACGACCCTCGTGGTCGGCCATAAGTCGAGGGGCCATCTCCTTACAACCGAATGACCCTCGCTATAAGTCGAGGGGCCATGCTCACTTTCCACTGAATGACATTCACGTCGTCAGTCGTAAGCTTAGGGGCTACACCCCTCGCCACCGAACGACTCTTGTCGTCAGTCATAAGTCAAAGGGGCCACACCCCTCGCAACCGAACAACATCAGTCGTCGACCATCAGTCGAAGAGGCCACGTCACTCACAACCGAACAACCCTCGTCGGTAGCCGTAAGAAGAGGGGCTATCCCCTCACTACAGAAAAACCATCGTCATCAACCGTTAGTCAAGGGGCCATGCTTCCTTGCCGCTAATTGACATTCACGTCATCGGTCGTAAGCCGAAGGAGCCATACCCCTCGCAACCGAACAACCCTCGTTGTCAGAAGTAAGCCGAGTGTCCATACCCTTGCCACCAAATGACCCGTGTCGTCAGCTCTAAGTCGAGAGGCGATGCTCCCTTGCCACTAAACGACACCTGTGTAATCATCTGTACGCCGAGGGGTCATCCCTTTACCGTTGAACGAACATCATCGGCGGCCATAAGCCGATGGGCTACACTCCTTGCCATCGAACGACTCTCATCGTCAGTCGTAAGTCGAAGGGGCTACGTCCCTTGCAACCGAACGACATTTGTCATCGGGTCACAAGTCGAAGGGCCATGCCCCTCGCAACCGAACTACCTGCATCGTCAATAGTAAGCCGAAGGCCCATCCCATAGCCATAAAACGATCATCATCATAAGCCGTAAGTCGAGGGGACATGCTCCCTTACCGCTCCATGATATTCATGTCATCATCCGTAAGCTGAGGAGCCACACCCTTTGCCACTGAACGACTCACATTGTCGACCATACATTGAAGGGGCCACGCCCCTCGCAACCGAACGACCCTTGTTTTTGGAAGTAAGCCGATGGTCCATCCTCTCGCCACCGAACGACCCTTGTTGTCATCCTTAAGTGGAGCGACCATGCTCCCTCACCACGGAACGACACCCTTGTCGTCATCCATAAGCCGAGGGGCCATCCCCTTGCCACTGAACAACCATCGTCGTCAGCCATAAGTTGAGGGGCCATACTCCCTTGCTGCTGCACGATATTCACGTCATCAATCGTAAGCCGAGGGGCCATGTTCCTTACAACCGAATAACACATGTCATCAGTCGTAAGATGAAGGGGCTATGCCCCTTACAACCAAACAACCATTGTCATCGACAGTAAGTCGAGAAACCATCCCCTCGCAACCGAACGACACTCGTCGTCGACCGTAAGACGAGGGGCCGCCCCAAGCAACCGAACGACACTCGTCGTCGGCTGTAAGACGAGGGGCCTCCCCCTCACAACCGAACGACCCTCATCGTTGGTCGTAAGCCGAGGGGCCT
>JAULAV010002123.1:0-25000 GCA_030789695.1 Scilla litardierei | reverse complement strand
TCGTCACACCTTATCCCAATCACAGTACTATTTGCTCTACTGGTGTCATTTATCTGTTGGATATCCAGTCACCCTATAAAGTTTTGATGATGAAAAAACATGTTATCTAACACATGTGGGCAGGTATATGAAGCAAATCATAGACCACTCAAATGATTGGTTAGCTTAACAAGGCCAATAGGCTATGGAAGCTAGACAACGAGCTTAAAGTCTCAAAGTATACACCAATGAACTTCAATATATAGTTTAATTTTGTTGTATTTTATTTTCCTTGTATAAGCATGTTAAAATCTTGGTTGAAGCTCATAAACACTTAGGAGTACACTAAAAATGTTTTAAATTAATTAGGATAGAGTATCCTATACTTTTTCGATGCATAACCGTGTATCAGAAAAGTAATCGACTCCTAAGAGTACATGAGTCAGGCTGCTTCTGGAACTTTTTGTTTACATTGAGAGTCTACTATTGAAGCCAGTAATCAACTATCATGTAAGACCCCTAGTATCAATATACGAGTATATGTACTTTTTTTTGGATCTACTTGTACTTATTAATATTTTGGGTATTTTCAAAAAAATTCCTAATTTTTATGATGTCAATATTATTTTTAAATAATTTTTAAACATCATTTGGAATGCCTTTTGAGCCTTCTTATGTTCTGTTCCACACGGTCGTGTGGAGTACCCAAACGACCGTGTGGGCTAGTTTTTCAGCATGTTATATATGATCTGATTTAATCTAAATGTGTGATTCTTATGTGCTTCACATCCATGATCTATGAGCCATTTGTATGCTACATGCCATGTTTTTAAGTGATTAATTGAGTTAGCGTTATGAAGATGTATGAAATGCTTGAAATGCATGTTGATAATGCCATGATTTTTATGTTATAATTATGCTTCATATGCAAGAATGAGAACTCATGTTACTAGTAAATTGTTTCATATGTGGAATCTTATATGAAATTTGGTCTTGAAAGGAGTATGTGATTGAAATGGATAAATGAAGATAATGAGATGTTCATGTGGAAACGATAGTTGTGGAACTAAAATGTGTACGCGGTAAACGAGACCGCTGAAATGAAACACCTGAAGAACGGATGTAACTAAGAGTGAGATCATGGTTAATATTTTGGGGTTCTCAGTCCATTCAAAGATGGGTGAAACTCCAGATACGGGTCTGGGGGAAACACGTGTAAAATGTAGGAGTTAAGGAGTGGACATGAATATTAGTATCACTCGCACTCCCGACAGCCGGCACGGGGAGTGGGCATGGTTAGATAGGCCTATGTGTGTACTCATGATGCACCATGAGGTAGATGAAACACCTTCTCACTCCCGAAATGGAGGAGTTACGAGAGGCCCCTACAGTGCTCGTGTTGCTGGTAGGGGTAACACAGTGTTCACCCAGACTGGATGAAGTCCAGCTCCTTAAATGTCCTATAATTTACACTGGTTTCTAAATGTTAATTAAACACAAAACTCATGTCATTAACCTGTGAATGTTGAGACTTAATGTTTTTTATGTTCCTCAGTTTTACCTTTCAGTACATGCATGATGTAACCTGTTCTAATTTATGCATTAACCTGTGGACATTTGCACCCCCTTTAGATAGACCTTAGTTAGGGTAGACCAGTTCTGAAACTGGACCTTACCTAGCTTAGTTAGGTTTTCCTACTGAGTCACGCGTTGACGTGTCCTATCTACTTTTCCATGGATAGGAGCAGGATAGTCAGTGTAGGACCAGACTCAGGAGTATGCTTCCAACGGAGCCCACCACGGGCGATCTACTTTGGTTGGACTTCCCTGGGGTAGACTAGAGAGTGGGTTGTACAATGTGTGTACACCTTTTGCCTTTCTTTTGTGGGTTAGGGGTTTCTTTTGGTTATACCCCACCTTTGTACCCATGTACAAAAATATGTAAGTAAAATGTACTCTTATGATAATGTAAACTGATGTTTGTATTTCCATTTCGTGTCTGTGGATTTTAATATGTTGGAGCACTTTTTCTTTTTGTACTATTTCAGTATGTTGCAGTGGCATGCGTGTATGGTTTTCCTTTAATCACAAAACATGCTTGGTAGTATTCAGAATATATGGGCTCAAAGCCACGAATCTGAATACTACTACAGCCTTGTCATGATATGTATCTCCCTGTATTTGGAGAAGCAGGGCGTGAAATATCAGTTGTACAGCAGTCGACTACTGCCCAGCTGACAACCTACGACGGTCATATTTCTAGATGTTATCTTTTGACCAGTCGAATGGCATTTTGGTCAACATTTTGGACTCGAATGTTCATCTATATATTAAGGGTTATTCAGATTTTACTGCAAGGGTTTTAAGATTATTTCAAAAGAGAAAAACATGCTTTTAAGCTCAACAGTCTTAAAGAAAACCCCTCTCTATTTGGCAAAGGTTTTACAAGTTTTAACCTTTCCTTTGCCATATTGTTTGATCTTCCTAGAGCTTCCATTATATCATTTGGAGATCAATATCCTTCATATATTTATTCTTCTACACAAGAGCTTCAATCAAATGTTATATGTAATTGTATTACAAAAGCATTGTAAGTATTCTCACTTGGGGTTGTGAGGAAAAATCCTTGCTGGGGGCAAGGTATTTGTAAAATCCCTCTTGTAGGGAGGTAAGGAAAAATACTCATTGGATGTGAGGTGGTTGCAACTATTTCTTGAAATGGTGGATTAACGCCCAACAGAGTTTTGAGGAATGGATTAGCACTGGAGGGGTGAAGCAGGACACACTCGTTGTTTTTATGTTTGACTTGTTTATTACTTGCTAGTTTTATCTTTCGATGTAGTTATCTTTATTATTGCACGTAAATGTTGATTAAGATTCTTTCAGGTAACTTTTATTGCAAGCTTAAGGAGAAAATTCTAAAGGAGTATTTTATTTTTATATACACTATTCACCCATAGTGTATTTCCTTGCCATCTTATGATCCCAACCCATGGTAACAAAGCCTGCTATATGATGACATCAACAAACTGCAAGTTCACTGAAGGCCACTCCACCACTATTATAAAACATCTTTGTATGAAATATTGCTACGATATTTGTTGATTATCTATCTATGTGATCATTTTATACTACTGAGTATGTGTGTTATTGTTGTGTTGAGATTGTAGAGGTAAAAGTTCTTGGATATATATAAGGGACCTTGAAATCAGGATAAGATCATGATAATGAGGGCAAATAAATCTGCTGAAGCACATAGCCTAAATGTCAATGGTTGTATGAATATCAAGGCGAGACATTGATATTTCGAATATATCAATATGCATTGCTCTATATGATAGTAATGGTAGTGGTTGGTCTTGTTGGATACAACTGTGTTGGATACAATGATCGATGACTTTGTGTTTGATGATAACAAACAAGTGTAAACGATTTAATGTGTGTGCTAAGTATTTTCAGGAGTGGCAAGCTCGTAATTCTTCAAAGTGATGCTTGGTCAATTTGATGGAGGAAATTGGATTTCATGTGCAATCGGACTTGGTTAACTTATAATAAAGAGATTGATTTATTGGATTGATTCATATCAATTAAGTGCTACCAAATCCTATTTATATCTCTGATGGCATACAAATCCCTACATCTTTGGGATCCTCTCCATGACGCACCAACAACCCTAGCCTCAGGAATCCCTATTGCCGACCGAATCTCCTTGCTTCAATCCTAGCCATGGGATATCATCTTGCCGCAATGTATCCCTAGCCATCTCCTATTTAAACATGCATCAAAGGAGTTGCTCATTGGTCAGCCAACATAATACACCCAAGGAAAAGAGACTCACACAATTCTTCATCTTCTTACCACATTGAACAAAGGCCAAATAGAACCCCTATAGCTGCAAGAAAATCTTCAACATCCTCTCATAGCCGCAAGATTGAAAGCTTCAATTCCCTCATCATCTCAATAGCAGCAAGCATCTTTCCTATGCCATGAAGAGTAGCCGCAATGTTTGACTCCCCAAGCCACAAAGACATCAAGCCATCATCAAGGGGAATAGGGGAACCAACTAGGGGCTGTAGACAAACACACATGGCAGCTTGTCGACTAAAGTGCTTGCTGATTGACGAGTCCATCTACTAGCAGCCGCAAATCTTAACTTATTGGGTTCACAAGTTCCAAGATCCTAAAAGCCTACAAATTCTACATCATAGCTGCAAATCTCAAATATTATCAAGTCAAGAAGCTCTACCAATCAGCAACTACAATTTGCAAGCACCTTCTACCCAAGCCTCACGCAACAAGGGATTACATGTCAGTCTCGAGTCTTAAGAGCAGATCTTGGTTGCTTGTAGCAATATACAAAAAGGGAGGTGGAGAAATTTTAATTGGGGAGAGAGGTGATATTACTTGTTTAATCACTAAGCTTATGTGTTTCCTTTTGGCAGGTCGCATCCTCCTATAGCTTGGTGCCGCAACTTCAGAACCTATGTGCTGATTGTCGACCTGCAGAAAGGAGGAGCCAAGCACCATGCTGACCTATCAACTTGAGTACCATCAAGCCAATCATCCATAGCTTACGTTACATCCTAGTGCCAATAAGACTTGCCGCAACATCAACTTGAGTGCACAAGCCGCAACTTAAGTCCAAGGCCACAACATCCAATCATCAACCAAGGGGATTGAAGCAAGTTGCAGTTAGAGATAAGATGACGACGACTTGTCAGATTCAGATCTGACCCGTGCTGATTGATAGAGACGCTACACCATCACTGAGCTATTCTAAACTCTATTTATTATCTTTGTGATAGTTGTGTATAGATTTCTGTAGGGGAAACTTTACCATACTTGTGCTTTTTGGGGTCTTGTCTAGTGGGTGCTAGACAAGAGGGACTTGGCTGGTTGGGACTAGCCAATAGAAAGCTTATACTAGGACTAATTTTGTTGAACACGATGGAGTATGGTACTGAGAGCCTGGTGAGTGTAGAGATGTGGGTTCTCTAGCTATTACGGTTGTACCTGTTACATCATTAATCTAGTATCTGCTTTGGTGGCTGGATGTAGGTCGTGGGGACGACCGAACCCGGCTAAATCTGCTGTGCATATGTGTGACGTCCCCCGCATTTTGCGTGCGTCAGATGTGTGCAATATTTGATTGGGGGCGTGAGATTTAAATATTTATAACCGCAAGCGCATGGTGTTGTAGTGTGGTTTGGGGGTCGAACTCAGGGAGGCGTGGTTGTGCTTGTGTCAAGAAGGATCGGATTCACCCCATGGGTGAGCTAGCCCAAATTAGATGATGGGTTGTCACGAAAAATGGAATGCGAGGGATAAACAATATGAAGGGAAAACCCGGGACTTCGGTTTCCACCCTATCGTGCGATTCTCGCCGATACGGCCTACGGGTAGGATAACGATCGGAATTAGGGACTAATGGTGAGACGTTGCCTCTAAGAGTGGTATCAGCGTCCCATGGGCCCAATATTCCGGTCGGTGTCCAAGATGATATGCCGGACTACCCGGGTTCGGTCAGTGGGCATTCACATGTCCATTAACACTGACCGACTCCGGGAGCACTAAGCTCGCTACGATAACTCCCAACGTCTCATCATGCTGCTCCCGCGCGCTAGGATATGACGTTTACGCTAAGGGCGTGAGCTATGGCTAGGGGGTCAACCGCCAAGTTTATTCCCCCTTGGCCCAACGGTCAAAGGCGGTCTTTTTCCCGCCGATGACAATAAAACACCCAGCGTAACCGATAGATTCCTAATCCCTATCGATTTCCTAGTCCTATGGACGCATCGGGGAGAACCCACGAAGGGGTTTCCACCAAAATCCCCGATTTGGGAACTACTCACACATATTTACTAAAAAGCGATCTAAAATAAAATCGACCTTTAAAAACATGATCAAGCGATTGAAAAGCAGTAAGAGCAATGCTAATAACACTATATTAAAGTTTGGTAAAGATCAGAAAACTTACAAATATCTGAAAAATTACAGCCGTCAAGAGAGAGAAAAAACAGCAAAAAATAACAACTCCCATTTCTGGAAAACCTAGGGGTCATATATATAGAATACGATATCACCCGATCGGTTGAAAAGTCAACCGTTCGGGTGACCTGCTTCGTTCTTCGGCAGCTCAGCATGGGACTTCACCCGGTCATACAGCACGGTCGGTTGAGGGTTGAAGCTGATCGGTTGGATCTTCGTGCCGTCGGGTGAACCGGTCAGTTGATCTCTCCGTGTCTTGGCTTCGGAGAATTGGCTACAGATGAACCGATCAGGTGAAGGTCACCCGATCGGTTGGCATTCAACATCAAATTCCAGAGAGTTGGGGCGTGTGAACCGGTCTCTGAACCGACCGGTTGACTTTCCGCCCGCTCCAGCTTGTGTCCGGGTGGTGCACGCGTGCACCACCCGATCGGTTGGAAGTGACCAACCGGTCGGGTGAGGGGCTGAAAGATGTTATCTTCGTCGTTTGACCCCCTGGATCACGCGTGACTCCTCCCGTTGCTCCGGGGGCTCATGATATCTTTGTTATATGTCCCTTACGCCGGTAAACTCCTGCAAAATACAAAAAACACGGAAAAGTGAAAGAAAACAAGAAAACACGAGAAAACGAATACAAGACGGCGGAAAATAGCAGAAAAACACAAAAGAAGACGTGCGTGAATATATGAAATATAAACGCACGTCAAAATCCCCCAAGCTGAACCCTTCCTCGTCCTCAAGGAAGACGAGTGAGAGTAGGAGCTCGGAGGGAGAAAATAGAGAGGAAGAGAGGAAAGGAGAAAACAAAAAAATCCTAAATCGCCCGTCAGAGCCAACAAAATCAAAAACACACACCAAGCTAACAAACGCCAAATCACATCACTAGACCAAGGAATACGAGTCCAGACAAGTGCCGTGGGCCCACGCCGTGAAGTGCGAGTGAGTGTGGTCGTGTGCTAGCAAACGGTGTCATTATCTACATTGTGCAATAAGCTCCATATACACAAATCCAAGAAATGACCCAAATATCGATTCGATTTAGAAATAGCGATGAATATATGGCTCAAGCATGCAAGAGAAGAATATGAGAATAGAAATGCATCATGCGTCATGGACTCCACAGCTAGGGGCTCGGACATCACCACACTATCACCTAGATAATAGCTAGAAATTCCCTATTCCAAGTGTCTTCGAAAGCGACGGGGGTTGAGATGATGTGGAGTAGAACACTCGGTGCAAATTCTCGCCTTCCCTTTATTTTCGGTAAGTAGGAAAATATTCACACTCATAATTTTTTTTGGTTTTGGATATATGTATTTTTTTGGCTTTTTGGCTATACAATTTTCTCTTTTCTTTTCTTTTTAGGTTTTTTTCTTTTTTTTTGAATTTTGGGTTTTTGGCTATACACATGTGTACTCTCCCAAGTGGGAGAACGGTACACGACGAGGGGATTTGCACCAAGTAAAACAAAAAAAGTCGGATTCTAGACACTTGGGCAAGGGAGATATTTCACTAATCAGAGCATAGGCTAAATGGGTTATCCTAGTCCTAACTATGGAATCCCGACACATGCGAAATAAAGCATACGATATATATATTCATGCATACAGAAGCAGATAGGAGAAGCAAATACCGCATATTCAAATCGAAACATGATAATCTAGGGGTCATTCCTGGACAGGTATATAAAATAAAATCACAAAGTAGAAGCACACCAAACAGCTAGTCACGACGCATGACTCACAAAAAAGCAAAATGGACCCACGATGCATGAAATGCAGGAGGACTCGACTTCCTAGGGTTAGTGAATGTGATTATCGATGCCATGCTAGGTGTGTGTGATTTTTTGGCAATTCATCATAGGGTTCATCTCTAGGAGAAGGAGATGAAAAAGAAGAAAAGAAAAATAAAAACATGATGAAAAGGACTCAAAAACGAAAAAGAAAGACTCAAATGACGCACAAAGTGCGACTCCCTCAAGCTGAAGTTTGCATTGCCCTCAATGCAATAAAAGTGAATACGGGAGGGCAAAGAAAATGGGGGGGGGGGGGAATACGCAACGACACAAAAAGATAAGAAAGACAAGAAAAATACACAAACGGAACTGAAAATAAAGAAAAATCACACCACACGACATAAAAAAGAAAAAAGAAGACAGAAAATGGCAAGATGATATGATCATGAAGGGATAGAAAACAGCACACGACGACACACAGAAAATGGCAAGATGACAGAAAAATGGCAAGATGATACGACTCAATAGATAAAACAAGCACACACAGAAAACAGCACACGACGACACACAGAAAAAAATTGACTTCTCCCAAGCTAGACATGACAATGATAGCAAGATGATATGATCATGAAAATGCAGAGATATGCAAGGGGGAGGTCAGAAAACAAAATGAAATCAAAAAGCAGGAAATGGGGAGTCCTCGCCCTCCTCGGAAGAGGGTGTGGATGGGTGGTCGGGGGAGGTGGGTGGTGGTGGAAGTACGGCGATCAAGGCGGTGGTAGAAGGGATAGAAATGGGGAGAGAAGACGTCATGGTGACGGTAGTGGATGGCGGTGGGAGAGATCTGGAGTGCACCTGCAATTTCTTGCGGCGCACATATGCAGTGACGGTGGAGGAGGGAGGAGGTGGTGTGGGGGTGACAGAAGTGGTCGTGAGAGGAGAAGTGGATACGGGGATGGGAATAGATGTGGGAGGGGGAGATGATTGCCTAGGTGGGGGTGAAGGAGGTGGGGGTGAAGGAGGTGGGGATGGGTAGGATGGTGGAGGGGAAGAATGTGATGGGGGAGGTGAGGGGTGTGGTTCGGGTGGTGGTGGTCCGTGGACGTGAGTGAGAAGGCGGAGGATGGCGGCCATGTTCCTCTCAAGTGCGAGGAAACGTGGGTGAGTGAGAAAGGAGGATGGTGATGGGTCCGAGGGGACAGAGGACGTGGCAAGAGCACGGAGAGCATCGATCTCGGCCTCGAGACCAAGACGAGCTGAGGTCTGGCAGCGACCAAAAGAAGTGGACTGACGTGAAGCAGAAGTGGTACCGGGAAGTGATATGGAAGTAGTGTCGGCGGCCGTGGTCATGTCGGCACTGGACACAAGGCCGGAGATGGCCTCAGAAAGATCCTCAGCAGTGATAGGGCTAGGAGCATGAGTGGTGTGACTCGGGCCAGCCCCGATATCTCCCCGGGACGCAGGGATATCCTGCTCGCCTAAGCGGGCGGCAGGGGAAGGTGGTCTGCATGCGTCCTGGGGAAAGAAAGGAAGGCGCAACTCCGCTAGAAACTCGGGATCGGGCGGAAAAGTCCAAGCTCCCACTAAAGCAATAGTCATGCGAGCGGGGTTGGGGAGAATGGTGTAGGGGGCTGGGGGGTGGCCATAGTTGAAATTGAAACGACGATCAGGGCGGGGCGTAATCATATGAATATGCCGCAGGACATCAAGATCTAGATGTGAGGGTCCTGCGGCAACGGAAAGACCTCGGGGGATGGGGATATTAAATTGGGGAAAAGAAGCAATGATAGTGATTATTCCCCCACAACAAAGCTTGCCCTTGCCGGCCCGACTAATCTCGAGGAGCTTGTAAATAAGCCAGTCGCCGGCATGGACGGGGACAGTAGGGGCCCTAAAGCTAATCCCATCATTGCCTCGAACGAAAGGGAAAGTCATGGCCCATAGAATGAAAAGATCAGGGATGGTCATAGTGCCTGACTCATCCCTGGGGAAAAATGCGGAGGATATGATCCGATGGGCCAGACGGAATATAGGATGGATGATTGAGGAGGCCTTGGCCTTACCTCGGGGATAGCGACGGAGTAGGGTGAGGCGGAACCAAAACTGATCGACGTCGAATTCGGGTGGATACCCGTAGTGTCAGATGGCGTCGTCCCCAAGGACAGGGAAACCAAATATATTATTGATCGTGTTCAGGTTGGTGCGGATGGTTTTGTTACGCACCCGGAAAATGACGGTCGAACCCGACTCACAAACGAGTGAGGAAAGAAATTCTAATGTGAGGGGCGAGTAAGACACTGCGGTGGATTTAGGAAGGATAACCATCCTAAGTTCGCGAAAAGAGTCTCAACCTCGGTGAATACATCGAGATCGATAAGCGATTGGGTGTCGTCGAATTTGGTCGACAAATGCCCCCGAGCATCCAGCCTAAGGTAGAAGTCCTTATGCTCTTGGTTCCTAAATTGATACCCATGCGGGCCCATCATTGGGTCCTCAGGGGGGATAACAGGTGGGGGAGGTGCTAGTGATAGTGCACGTGTTGTATTGGGATGAGGACGTGTTTGTTTGCCTCTCTTTCGAGACGGTTCCTCCTCCCGCAGGATACCCTTCCCCTTATCTCGTTCCCAGGCCATAGTGGGTGCGTGAGTGTGATGCAAATGAGTGTAGAATACGATAAAAGTACACGCACACAAACAATCAAGCAAATAGAAATTCTAGGGTAAAAAAGTAAAATTCGAGCAGTGGAGAGAAGTTACCCAGCAGAGATTGGAGTTCCTTGCTTGAAGTTGACCCCAACACCGTGCAATCGGACGGAGTGTGGAGCCGCGACACTTCTCTTCAGTGAAAATTCGAAAACGGTGGAGATCGTGGAATTAGGGCTTGAGGAGGCGAAATGGGGGGGGGAGAGAGAGAAAATGATGGAGAGATGGAAGGGGTAGGTGGAGAGAGAGGCTAGAGGGGGAGTTGAGGTCGTGGGAGAGGGTTTTCCGGCTGTTGGGAGAGCGGGGGAGACGAAACGATGGCAGGAGAGTCGAGATCGGGCGAGAAACTGAAAGGTCGGGGCGGGGGCTTTTTATAGGGTTTAAGTTGAACCGATTGGGTGAGTTGTCACCCGATCGGTTGACTTATGGGTCGAGATTTTCAGCTGAAGAGACGCTACAGGCGAACCGATCGGTTGATAACTCATCCGATCGGTTGGCCGCTCCACAAATTTTTCCGAGAGTTTGGTGTTGTTCACCCGGTCAATCAACCGGTCATGCTTCTCATTACCCGATCGGTTGACAAAATCTGAAAATTTCCCGAGACTTCAGGCCCAGTTCACCCGGTCTGCCAACCGGTCTCACATATCTTCACCCGATCGGTTCGTTGAGTGACTGATACGGCCATCAGCTGATACATCCCATCCGATCGGTTGAGTTATCAACCGATCAGTTGGGGCCTTGTTTTCTGCAAAAGTGCACAAATGGCCTAAGTCCCTCAACGGAAGTTCTTGCGGCTGGATTTATTTATTAAAATAGATAAAATAAAGTTAAAAATAGTCCTAAAAATTGGAAACAATGGTTTAGAGCATGGGTTGCCTCCCATGAAGCGCTTTTGTTTAACGTCGTTAGCTCGACGCTCGTAGATGATGTTCAAGGTGGGCGATACGGGTGATGCCCAAAGTCTGGCATCACTTCATCTTCAGAGCTGGTATCTCTTGGTGTAGTCGGTGGCGACAAGAAAACTTGTTCGACGACTCTCCCTTTGTTGACGGGGTCCAGGGGCTTCTCCTTCATATTGGCGTCCACCGCCACTCGTTTAAGGATCTGGACCTCATCCGCGGTGAGCCCCATGGGCTCTTTGCCTTTTCTCCTCGTAGGAGGAGCTTTTGGGAATCCGGGAGGGATCGTGTGTGCCGCATCCGTTATCCTAGCAACATCATTCTTCTTCGGGCCGACTGGTTCTTCTGAGTCCCCCAAGCTATCGGGGGGATTTCTTGAAATAATTTCCCAGGAGCTTTCCTCCACAGCTCTTTCTTCTTCTAACTCCAGCACATTGCATCTTGGATCATCTGGGGGATCGGTGTGCTTCATCGACAACCCCAAGTCAAACTCGACTTTTTCGCTGCCGACGTTAAGGGAAAGCTTCCCATTCTTCACGGCTATCAAAACACCGGCAGTGGCCATAAAAGGCCGTCCAAGAATGATGTGGGTGTGTGCATCTTCAGGCATGTCCATGACAACGAAGTCCACAAGCACATGCACCCCTCTAACGTTGACAGGGAGGTCATCTACAACCCCCACCGGATACTTTACCGAACGGTCTGCAAGCTGTAAGGTCATTCCGGTGGGCTCCAAGTCGCCCATTCATATCCTCTTATACAGCGACAAGGGCATCAAACTGACGCTCGCTCCAAGATCAACGAGCGCACGATGTATCTTTACCTTCTCGATCGCGCAAGGGATAGAGAAGCTCCCCGGGTCTTTAAGCTTAGGAGGATTTGCTCGCTGGATAAGAGCACTACATTCTGCCGTCAGAACGACCTTCTCCTTTCTAGAACCCTTTGTCACCAAATCCTTGAGGAATTTCACGTAGGATGGTATGGTCTCTATAGCTTCAAGGAAGGGGATTTGCAAGCTTAGATCCTTGACCATGGCAAAGAATTTGCCATACTTCTCGTCTATCTTGGCTTGGGCTAACCATTGTGGAAAAGGCACAACGGGCTTGAATACTCTGAGGTTCCCTTCATCATCCTTTTTATTCTCCTCTTCAGAAACTCCCTCCGGAGTTGTTGGCTTTGGCGACGAAGTACCGGCGTCATTCAATTTTTCAATCGGTCGCTCCACGACCAATGGTGCTTCCGGTTCCTTTGGGGGCACTCTTATGGGGATTTGTGTTCAGCTCCTCAAGACGATAGTGGACACGTTCGCATGCTCGTGCATAAGTGCCAAGGTCTGATTTGCTCCCCTTGGGTTCACCTCCGGTTGTGGCGACAATAAGTTTTGTGACCTTGAAAGGTTCGCCACTTGTAACCCCAGCTGGGTTACTTGGTCCGTGAGAGCCCGGTGTCCCATTTCCAGCTTCAAATTTATCTTCCCCTGGTTGGTGATATATTGAGTCAAAAGGGACTCAACCGGAGAGATGGCCCTCTGTTGGCCATATTGCTGCTGATGCTCAACTGGTTGCTGATTCCTGGGAGCATATTGCTGATATTGTTGTGGAGGTTGCTGCTGCTGAAACTGCTGCTGCTGAGGCCTAGCCGGCTGATATATCTATTGTTGCTACGGCTGAGGCGGCAGATATACTAGCTGTTGCTACTGCTGCTGATACGGTATCCGGTAGCTAAGGTTGGGGTGGTTCTGGTTGTTCGGAGAATAGGCCGGATTGGAGTTGGTTCGTGGTGGAAAAGGCGCATTCCCCGTAGGATTGTAAAATAACGCGCTCACCTGGTTCACCGGGGGTGAAATGTCACCTCCCTCGAAATCCCCCATGACTTCGGATTCCACCGCAGCAATCTTTTGTGCTCCGGCGCCACAGGCGCCTACCATCAAAGCAGAGATCTGAGTCGACAGCAAGTCAAAATTGCTGGATAATCTGTCGACGTCCTCGACCCTATGGATTCTCCCAGATCTTGGTGTTGCACGCTCGTCGCACCACCGCTCATTATTCGATGCCATGTTTTCCAGAGTCTGTCCGGCATCTTCTTCGCTTCGGGACATGAAGGACCCTCCAGCCGCGACATCCATGGAAGATTTTAAATCGTCCCTCAACCCATTATAGAACAGATTTATGATCTACCACTTGGGGAGCTCATGGTGGGGACATCTCCACTGCATTTCCTTGTATCTGGTCCAGGCTTCATGCAGAGACTCGTGGCTGGCCTGGGAGAAGGAGGAGATCTCACTTCTCAGCTTCATGGTCTTCCCCAGAGGAAAGAACTTCGTCAGGAAAGCATTTGAAAGCTTCTCCTAGGTGTTGAATGTGTTCGGGTCCTTCCCCCTAAGCCACAGCTTGGCCTTATCTCGTAGAGAGAAGGGGAATAGCTTCAAACGAATCGCCTCAGTTGTGACACCATTTATCCAGAAGGTGTCACATTTCTACAAGAAGGAGTCCAAATGTTCGATGGGGCTCTCCATGGGTGCCCCCGAGAATTGATCCTGTTGGATCCACGTCACCAAAGACGGCTTAACCTCGAAGCTTTGCGCCGTAATAGCAGGAGGACAGATGGCGGAGGTGGACTCGATGGATGGCATCGAGTACTCCAACAGGGACTTGTGAGGTGGGGTGTTCTACCCCATGGTTTCAGGCTCTTCTCTTCTTCGCTTCTCTACGGTAAGACACCTTAGGGTGGCGTTTATCTCCGGATCAACGGGAATAAAGTCATCGAGACTTCTTGAACTCCTGCGCATTAAAAACAACACCCGTGAAGCGAAAAGTGGGAAAGAAACAGATAAAATAAAAAATAAAAATAAAAATAAGAAAATAAAATAGAAATGGAAAAAGAAGAATGCGAAAATTATCGCGAGATGGGGATATGAGCTAGACTCAAGGGTTCATGAAATACTAAAATAACAAGCACGTTGCCTCCCCGGCAACGGCGCCATAAAGCTTGACGTCCCCCGCGTTTTGCGCGCGTCAGATGTGTGCAATATATGATTGGGGGCGTGAGATTTAAATATTTATAACCGCAAGTGCACGGTGTTGTAGTGTGGCTTGGGGGTCGAACTCAGGGAGGCGTGGTTGTACTTGTGTCAAGAAGGATCGGATTCACCCCATGGGCGAGCTAGCCCGAATCAGATATTGGGTTGTCACGGAAAATGGAATGCGAGGGATAAACAATATGAAGGGAAAACCCGGGACTTCGGTTTCCACCCTATCGTGCGATTCTCACCGATACGGCCTACGGGTGGGGTAACGATCAGAATTAGGGTCTAATGGTGAGACGTTGCCTCTAAGAGTGGTACCAGTGTCTCAGGGGCCCGATATTCCGATCGATGCCCAAGATGATACGCCGGACTTCCCGGGTTCGGTCAGTGGGCATTCCCATGTCCATTAACACTGACCGACTCCGGGAGCACTAAGCTCGCAACGATAACTCCCAACGTCTCATCCTGCCGCTCCCGCGTGCTAGGATTTGATGTCTACGCTAAGGGTGTGAGCTATGGCTAGGGGGTCAACCGCCAAGTTTATTCCCCCTTGGCCCAACGGTCAAAGGCGGTCTTTTTCCCACCGATGACAATAAAACACCCCGCGTAACCGATAGATTCCTAATCCCTATTGATTTCCTAGTCCTATGGATGCATCGGGGAGAACCCACGAAGGAGTTTCCACCAAAATCCCAGATTTGGGAACTACTCACACATATTTACTAAAAAGCGATCTAAATCAAAATCGACCGTTAAAAACATGATCAAGCGATTGAAAAGCAGTAAGAGCAATGCTAATAACACTATATTAAAGTTTGGTAAAGATCGGAAAACTTACAAATATCTAAAAAATTACAGTCGTCAAGAGAGAGAAAAAACAGCAAAAAATAACAACTCCCGTTTCTGGAAAACCTAGGGGTCCTATATATAGAATACGATATCACCCGATCGGTTGAAAAGTCAACCGATCGGGTGACCTGCTTCGTTCTTTGGCAGCTCAGCATGGGACTTCACCCGGTCATACAGCACGGTCGGTTGAGGGTTGAAGCTGACCGGTTGGATCTTCGTGCCGTCGGGTGAACCGGTCGGTTGATCTCTCCGTGTCTTGGCTTCGGAGAATTGGCTAGAGATGAACCGATCGGGTGAAGGTCACCCGATCGGTTGGCATTCAGCATCAAATTCCAGAGAGTTGGGGTGTGTGAACCGGTCTCTGAACCGACCGGTTGACTTTCCGCCCGCTCCATCTTGTGTCCGGGTGGTGCACGCGTGCATCACCTGATCGGTTGGAAGTGACCAACCGGTCAGGTGAGGGGCTGAAAGATGCTATCTTCATCGTTTGACCCCCTGGATCGTGCGTGACTCCTCCCGTTGCTCTGGGGGCTCATGATATCTTTGTTATATGTCCCCTACGTCGGTAAACTCCTGCAAAATTCAAAAAACACGGAAAAGTGAAAGAAAACAAGAAAACACGAGAAAACGAATACAAGACGGCGGAAAATAGCGGAAAAACACAAAAGAAGACGTGCGTGAATATATGAAATATAAACGCACGTCAATGTGATTTCTTTTTATTTACTCTAAATCTGCTATATCTGCCTGTATTTTCTCGTGGGTTGTACGAATATTTTTATTAGCCTATTCACCCCCCCTCTGGGCTTAGATCCAGATCCAACAAGTGGTATCAAAGCAGGTTAGAGGATCTAGGCTGGACTTGATCATGAATTCTATTGATTCTGCTTTTGTTGAAGGTCAATACATATCACGACCCCCAAAATTTAATGGATTATATTATGCTTATTGGAAATCTAGGATGAAAATCTACTTAATATCTGTTGATTATAAAGTTTGCAACATTGTTGAAAAAGTTTATAAGCCACATGTTATTAAAATTGAAAATATAGAAATGCTTACACCTGAAGATAAGTGGGATGATGCTGATTGGAGACTTTATTCTTTAAATGGAAAAGATATGAATGATCTTATATGCTCTTTAGATAAGTCCAAATTTAATCGTATCTCACATTGTACAATTGCGCAAGAAATATGGCACACGCTGGAAGTGACGCATGTGGGAACCTCACAGGTGAAGGAGTCTAGACTCGCGTTGCTGAGCACAGAGTACGAGAGCTTTCGCATGCTTCCATCAGAATCCATCTCAGAGATGTTTGCGAGGTTCACGGATATTGTCTATAAGTCTAACTCCCTCGGTAAGCCATACTCTAGCCTTGAACAGGTGAGGAAAATCTTAAGGGCACTGCCAAGCTCGTTCCGGCCTAAAGTCATTGCATTCAAGAAGCGAAAGATCTATCATAGATGAGAGTGGAGGACTTGATAGGCAACTTGATGTCACACGAGCTTGAGCTGCAAAATATAGAGGCTAGAGAGAAACCAGAGGCGAAGGAACCAAAACCACTAGCTCTTCAAGCTAAAGAAGATGACGATGATGACGATGAGGAGATAGCACTAATGGTCAGGGGCTTCAGAAGATACATGAAGACTCCTCAAGGAAGAGCTGAAATGCAAAAAAGGTTTAATCGTTCTAACAATTATAATCCTTCTAGAAACTCATCTGAACAGACTGCTATTAATAGAATGAAATGTTTTAAATGTAAAAAACAGGGATACCTTATGAAGGATTGCCAATAAGAAGTGAATAATCTTACTGAAATGAAAGGAAAGTCCAAAGTGCTAACGTGGGATATGGATAGCGAGGATGAGATTGAGGATTACGCACACACCTCCCTTTGCTTAATGGAAAAACTTGATGAGGTAACAAACGCTGAACTCTTAGGTACTATTAATAAATTGCAAGATGAAATTGACAACCTAGAATCTACTATAGAGAAACATGATTCCATATTAGAAGAGTATAGAAATGCCAACGATGAAATGCAACAAGACACATACAACATGTCATTAGAAATTAGTGAACTAAAAGGGAAAATTGTTGCATGTGATTCTACTATTAACTTGTTCGAAAAAGAGAAATCTAGGTTGCATGAAAAAGCTGAATGTCTTATTTATCCTACTTTGTTGAATGATATTAGCATGTATAAGCAAAATGTGATTAAGCTAGAAGCTGAAATTGAATTGCTTAATGAAAAGATCTGCATGCTAAATAATGAACTTAAAAGAAAAATAATTACTGAAGAGGATAATAAGAAGGCTTTTATAAGTAAATGCACTTTGATTGTTAATGAGAATGCGTGATTGAAATCCAAAATCACGAGTCAAGAATTGGCATTAAAGAAATTTTCTATGTGAAAACAATCGTTGGATACTATTCTAGAAAATCAACTTTATGGCAATAATAGACGTGGGCTTGGATGTGGTTTGAAATATGTTGAAAAGCCCAATTATAAGAAAATTCACAATGTTCCTACAAAAGTCAAAAACATGTATGCAAAGTGCTTTACTTTTGCTAGTGTTGGTCATACATCTTATTATTGTAAGTTTAGGAACACGAATATGAAATTCAAGCAAATATGGGTTCCTAAATATTTGATGACTAATATGAGTGGACCTTATTGGATTCCAAGGTCACACACTGCATCTACCGTGTAGGTAAGATGGAGATGGCGAGGAGCTATGGATTGAACGTTTTCATTGTTTAGCTCCTTAGCCAAACGACAACGCGAATGTATATTTTTTCCCTCTTTGAACTTAATACATACCTTCATAGTGCTCGATTTATTTTTATTGTGTGTGTTAGTTTGCTTGATTTTAGTTTGCTTTAGTCCATTATAAATCAAAAATCAATTTTTTTTTGAAAAAAACAAAAATACAAAAAGCTGAAAATGTGGTGCTTAATGTGTATCTTTTCCTTTGTGTCATTCAAGTAGTATTATTGAATGTCATTCATATCCTTGTAGAAATATTTGTATTATTGTTATAGCTACATGCGCATGTTAGAATTCTTAAATAGCCATGACATGTTTAATGAATTGAATAATATGATTTCTACACCTACACTTTCACTGCCACTAGTATTGAATATTGTTGCACAATTGGAGATCCTTTTATGAAATGTTGGAAAGTGAATGTAGAATGAAAATAACTGAAAAATCTAAGGGATATGACATGTTTTTGCCATGGATAAAAATTGAGCACAAAAGAATTGAACATGAAAAAAAATATGAATATAGCTATGTATGAAAAATGGATACAATTCATGGCAAGTACACTACCCACGAGTATCCAACATATGCTTTAAAAGTAAAATTTTTAGCGTTGGTGTTATACTCGTCAAGCAATGCCACCCCACAACTAAGAGTACTTATAGGGGATGTTTTTGGGTGTGGTATCTTGAACTGATTTTTAATGAGCTGGGAAAAATCAATACTAGTGATATCATGTTTACTGGAAAATGTGGATTGGTTTTGGTTGAGTTTTATGAAAGTTTCTCCCTTTGTGCTTCAACTATTTAATCATCACACTTACATATTGGTGCAGAAGTCTATATTACACTTTTCATTGAATTTGAAGTGCTTATTCTAAGAAAAATGACATGCAAGTGCTGGTTGAATTTATAATACTATATTTTTGCAAGTGGCATGAAATTAGACTTCGTTATACACTTTTGATGATAACAAAAGGGGGAGAATTATTTGAAGATTTGGTGATTTGGTGCATGTGATATTTGATTAAGTGGGATCATTAGTGAATATTGTGAATGTGCTTATTGAATACGTGAATACTGGTTCAAGGGGGAGCATGAAAATAGGGGGAGCATGCCATGCTTTTATGTGTCACACTGTAATGCTTTTGTGTGTCACACTATTGTTGTACCGTTGCATGCTTGTATGCTTGAACACATTGTCACAATTGTTGCATACACATCCTCCATCATCACACTTCACACACATATGTCACAATGATATACTATACGAATCGTTATTGCAAATCTTATATTAGTTTGTCATCATCAAAAGGGGGAGATTGTTAGATACAACGTGTGTTGGATACAACGATTGACGACTTCATGTTTGATGATAACAAACGTGTGTGAACGATTTAATGTGTGTGATAAGTGTTTTCAGGAGTGGCAAGATCGTAATTCTTCAAAGTCATGACTTGGTCAATTTGATGGAGGAAATTAGATTTCATGTGCAATTGGACTTAGTCAACTTTTGATAAAGATATTGATTTATTGGATTGATTCATATTAGTTAAGTGCTACCAAATCCTATTCATATCTCTAATGGCATACAAATCCCTACATCTTTGGGATCCTCTCCATGCCGCACCAACAACCCTAGCCTAGGGAATCCCTATTGCCGACCAAATCTCCTTGCTTCAATCCTAGCCATAGGATCTCATCTTGCCGCAATGTAGCCCTAGCCATATCCTATTTAAACATGCATCAAAGGAGTTGCTCATAGGTCGATCAACGTAATACACCCAAGGAAAAGAGACTCACACAATTCTTCATCTTCTTACCACATTGAACAAAGGCCAAATAGAAACCCTATAGCAGCAAGAAAATCTTCAACATCCTCTCGTAGCCGCGAGATTGAAAGCTTCAATTACCTCATCATCTCAATAGTGGCAAGCATCTTTCCTATGCCATGAAGAGTAGCCGCAATGTTTGACTCCCCAATCCGCAAAGACATCAAGCCATCATCAAGGGGAATAGGGGAACCAACTAGGGGCTGGAGACAAACGAACATGGTACATTGTTGACTAAAATGCTTGCTGATTGACGAGTCCATCTACTAGCAGCCGCAAATCTTGACTCATTGGGTTCACAAGTTCCAAGCTCCTAAAAGCCTACAAATTCCGAATCTCAAGAGCAGATCTTGGTTGCTTGTAGCAACATACAAAAAGGGAGGTGGAGAAATTTTAATTGGAGAGATAGGTGATATTACTTGTTTAATCAATAAGCTTGTCTGTTTCCTTTCGGCAAGTCGCATCGTCCTATAGCTTGGTGCCGTAACTTCAGAACCCAGGTGCTGATTGCCGACCTGCAGAAAGGAGGAGCCAAGCACCAAGTCGACCTATCAACTTGAGTGCCATCAAGCCAATCATCCATAGCCTACATTATATCCTAGTGACAATAAGACTTGCCACAACATAAACTTGAGTGCACAAGTCGTAACTTAAGTCCAAGGCCGCAACATCCAATCATCAATCAAGGGGACTGAAGCAAGTTGCAGTTAGGGACAAGACGACGACGACTTGTCTGATTCAGATATGACCCGTGCTGATTGACAAAGATGCTACACCAGCACTAAGCTATGCTAAACTCTATTTATTATCTTTGTGATAGTTGTGTATAGATCTCTGTAACGGCCGCTTTCCGACCGTTCGTATTTTCTGCGCATACGACTCTTTTCGTGTGCGTATTTTATTTGGCACTTTCTTGGTTTCGATATATATGATGTGATATGTCGTTGTGACCATATGGAAGTGTAGTATTTTATAG
The DNA here is from genome assembly GCA_030789695.1 of Scilla litardierei. Classification (NCBI taxonomy): domain Eukaryota; kingdom Viridiplantae; phylum Streptophyta; class Magnoliopsida; order Asparagales; family Asparagaceae; genus Scilla; species Scilla litardierei. Next base: position 4,248 of record JAULAV010002123.1, on the reverse strand, counting down.
TAATTTTTGGGAACGTCTCTTCACGGCTCGTTTTCTCGCAAAACAGCTTTGAAGGGAAGGACGTTTTGGTCTTTTGGCTTCAACGCTCAGTTCTTAATTTTATAATAATTTTCGGTAGGACTAGCATGTAGCCAGACCCTGTAGCCCTGTACTTCTCGTCTCTGCGATCGTCCCGGTATTTTCGGATTATTTTTCCGATGCCCGTAGTGGGAATTATCCCCTAATCAATTTTCCTCCTTTAATTAGCCGTTGACTTTTCAAATTCTGAATTAATTAGGAATCCTAATCAATCCCTCAAATCTCTCCAACGTTTGAGGGAATCATGCATCAGCCTTATTGTCACCCTCCTTTATCTCAAACTCCACTCCTTGTATCCCTATCTCTCTCTCCCAATTAACCAAAATCCCAAAGCCAAATAGCAAAACCCTTCTTCTTCAAATAACAAATCTGGCCAAACTTTCCCCCTCACGCAAACCCATCTTTGCAGCCACCCTTGCTCCTCCTCCGGCCACCCAAGGCCGTCCTAGCCTCCCCTCTTCAACCACCAGCAACTCCACCACCTCCTCCATCTACACATCTCCAAGACATCGAAAACCCATAAAAACACCAAAAATACACAGCCCATGCCTGCTGTGCGCGCCCGCCGAAAAACGGCCAGCCATTCATTTCCGGCCACCTCCAGTCGCTGCCTCCACTGCCATTCAACTCCTCTCTGACCCCACGATCATCTCCAACTCCCCTTACCCTTTTCCCACGTCTCGATCTCCTCAAAAACCCCGTGGAACTTAGATCTAGCCGCTGGTTTTGACAGTTTACGCGCCGCCACTTCAAACTCGCGTCCACTGGCCATCCGGCCACCTATGACAACCACTCTACCGCCGTTGGACTCCTATCGAAACCCCTACCAACTGCAATTTTCCTTACGCTTATAGCCTACCTGTAGCTCCGTGAAACTCGTCGGAACACGCCGTATCGGCTGTTTTTGACATATCTGGAAGCTGAATTTCAACGCCGGCTCACGATCACCTCCGACCACCCACGGCATCAACTCCACCACCGTTGGATTCGTCTTGAAGTCTTTTCACTTCTGCAACTTCCCGTTGTCATTGTTCATTGCTGGATTTTTGCTGAAATGCGCGACAACGAACGTTGCGCGAATCTGTCCTCTCCGGCTTCTCACGGTCACCCACCGCTGTATGCTCACACTGTCGGCCACACACCGGGCCGAGCATCTTCCACTGATCCTATTTCAACTACCGACAGCCCCCTTTGTCCCTCAAAGTTCACGTGCATCACCACACACACACGTGTTTTTAGCCGACGTCGCCATCGTCGTGAAGATCCGTTGCGCTACCGGCAACGGGAGGAGGATCGATGTTAGCTCGCTGATTTCATGCCACCACCCCTCTGTCCAGATGTGTCTCTCTGTGCTACCCATGGTCGAGGAGTTCCAAACGACGCCGGCGCTTCGCCATTCAGACCCGACTTCCGCTTGTTGAACGACGTCAAGAGGTTGGTTCCCCTAACGAGTAGTAAAACCCACACCGTAGTTCGTCAAAACCTAATCTAAAATTGATCAACGTGAACTAAATTTATATTCTGCATCTTTAAAACATTGCCCACCGTAGGAAAGATCGATGAACGGATTGAATTTTTGTGCACATAGGATAGACGTCGATCTAGGCCGTACAAATCACCAAAAGACGTGACTTTTTGACTGTTAGGTTAGTCCCGCCAAATTTAGAAACAAACCGTAGTAGGAATGACGGAAAGCACGATCTGACATCGTCGTTATCCTGTTACAAACGGACCATCACTGGCGCAACGCTTCGACGTGATGCTCCGGACAGACGACGCACTCACCACTCCAGGCAAGTGTACTCACTTGTACTTTCGGCCGTGTTTAGGCCATAGACTCTTAGAACTGTTAAAACATAAACAAAAAGAACCGGACGTGAAATGATAGCATCCGAGACCTCCCTTGACAGCTTAAACTTGACGACGAAGTCTAAGCGCAACAACAACAGACACCTTAGGGTTTTCCTATGCGTGCATGCGTGTGGACCCCCTAAAAGAACACTTCCTTACTTGTCATGTCATGTTACACAGCCTGCAGGCAATAGGGCACTCACTTGACAGAGTGAGTGATCCCTTGTACGGATACACAGCCTGTGGGCAATAGGGCACTCACTTGACAGAGTGAGTGATCCCTTGTACGGATACACAGCCTGTGGGCAATAGGGCACTCACTTGACAGAGTGAGTGATCCCTTGTACGGATACACAGCCTGCGGGTAATATGGCACTAACTTGACAGAGTGAGTGATCCCTTGTACGTATACACAGCCTGCAGGCAATAGGGCACTCACTTGACAGAGTGAGTGATCCCTTGTACGGATACACAGCCTGCGGGCAACATGGCACTCACATACCAGAGTGAGTGATCCCTTGTACGGACTTGTCTTGTGCACTTGGGTGGGGTAGGGTTGAGCGTGCGCACATGGAGAGGGTCTGATCCACCTCGAACCGTAAGACACGAACCCTTCGAGTCACACGTGTCTTGTCTTGTCCTTTCTTGTCTTGTCCCGTTTAGGTTTGTCCCGTTTAGGTTAGTCCCATAGTCGGTAGCACACGCTACGGCTACAGCTTGTCGTGTTTACTTTCCATGCACCGTTTTACTTTCTGCCATGTTATAACCCTAGCATGTTAATCAACCAGTAAACTATTGCTTTAAACTACAGTACACTTGCAGTAGAGTCTAACATTTTCAGTGTAGACTTTACCTGACGTACTGTTCCTTTTCTCTTGGGTGTTGTGTTCGATCTGTATCGTAGCCTAGAGGGGGGGTGAATAGGCTAATAAAAATTCTCGTGCAACCCACGAGAAATCCCACGTAGTTATAGGCACAGACAGGGCAATAAAATAGCAATCACAGAGTACGCACAGATATACACTGGTTCGGTCGTCCCCACGACCTACTCCAGCCCCCGAAAGCAAATACTAGATAAATATGTAATCCTGTACAGCTACAATGAGTCAAGATACCAAATCTACTCTCACCTAGCTCGTACGCACACCATGTGCTCTACACTCTCAATCTAGTCAGATGCTCTCCCTCCGTGACGACTCCCAAAGTCGTCAGGTCTCCAAAAATTAACACAGATGGTAAAGTTTCCCCTACAAAGATCGCTACACCAATACAAAGATAAATAAATAGAGTTTTAGAAATGCTCAGTAATGGTGTGTCGTCTCTGTCGTTCAGCGCATGGTCAGATCAATCTGACAAGTAGTAAACTCTGATGGCCCGACGTGCAACTCAAGTTGCGACGATGTCTCTTGCAACTTGCGGCTTTGCCCCTTCTCTGAAAGTTATAGCAAATGGATATTGGGCACTTGGGTTGCGACAATAATATCTCCTGGAAATTAATGCAACTTCCTCTCTGCTCTTGGTGATCACACCAAAAAAAGAATTCGGCCCTGTTAAAGAAAACTTCACCTTCTTATTGGCATGTGCTTTTGAGAGGTTCAAAAGTTGAGAGCAAAAAAAAATTGATTCGGCCTGTAAGAACAAAAACAAATAGTGCGGCTTCTTGGTGTCATTGTGTGGAGCAATAATGAATTTTGCCAGAGTGCTCTTGGAGATTGAAACCAACGAAAAGATTGAAAGACTCTTGGAAATTTTTGTAGTCAGGGATTTCGGCCAATGTGTTTTTAGGAGAATTTTTTTTGGCTTTGAGGCAAAAACAATCAAACAAAAACCAAAATAAAACCTGCTTCTCTTTTCAAAAATCTTTTTGATGAAGAACGAAGAAGTGCGGCTCTTTCTCTGAATTTTTTTTGTTTGTGGACAAAAACATCAAAACCCCTACAGCCTGCGGCCGTCAATCACAAACCCTAAAAATAATTGTTTCGAAACAAAACTCAAAACCCCTGCATTAAAAATTCGGCTGCCATCCAGAAATTGATTTCTTAAAACAAAATGCGCACCAGTTCCTCTGAGAATTGATTTCTCAAAAAGATTGCGCACATGCTCCTCTGTGTATCTTGTGAGAGAATTTGTTTGGCTTATATAACGTGTTCAAAGGTGGTTGGGTAATCAAAAGTGCGGCTGATGAATTGATTGGGATTTTTTTCGGCCTCTGCTCTTAAAAACTCTCCCTTTCTTTTGAAACAATGTGGCTAGGAGTTAGAAAGAAAAATGTTGTGCGGCGCCTCTTTAGGGTTTTGGATGATGGGTTATATACGAGAG